>JAYMSL010004461.1:0-11087 GCA_036897195.1 Plantago coronopus | reverse complement strand
AAACTATTTCACCACAAAATCACAAAACAAATCACTAACCGAGAATCTTCTCCAGGAGTAGGTGAGATCCGTCATCTCCAGATCCGTATCCTCCATCTCCAGATCCGTCATCTCGAGATCCGTCATACTCCAGATCCGTCATCTCTGGATCTGGATCTGTGGACATCGCAGGAGAGGTTGGTACGGTGGCGCGGTGAATGAATGGATGAGCGGTGGCGCGGTGAATGAAGGAGGAGAAGTGGCGCGGTGAATGAATGGATGAGGAGAGGTGGCGCGGTGGCGGTGAATGAATGAGGAGAGGAGCAGCGGTTGAGAAGAGAGAGAAGAGGGAAGTGGTGGCGGTGACGAGGAGAGGTGGCGGTGGTGGTTGACTGTTGGCGGTGGCGCGGTGACAGGAGGAGGAGCGGTTGACTGTTGGCGGTGGCCGGTGACAGGAGGAGGAGCGGTTGAGAGGGAGAGAGAAGAGGGAAGTGAAGAGTGAAGAAGAAGAAATGAGGAATTTGGGTGAAAATGGTGAGATAAGGATTATATAATATGACCCGGATTTGAGATGGTGGGTCGACCCAGATCCGCGAAAATTACAATTAAACTAAATGTGGTCTTTTTTTGGTCTTTTCAATTAAGTGGTCTAAACCAAGAAAGTGTCTTAAACTTATTATACTATGTCATATAACATTCCATTCATAATTAATTGTATCAGACTCTATCATACTTTCATCACTAGTCCTCAGACCCAAAACTATATGTTTAAAAATAGATAATTATATATCACAAAAAAATAATTAAAATAAAAGAAACAAATTATAAGAAAGACAACGAAAAAAATGAAAAACCATTAAAATGAAAAGAGAAAATACCATCAGACAGGTCTGCTAGTTTGAGTCTGACCAGACCCCTCTAGACAGCAGGTGAGTCTGATCAGACTATTAGACCCTGCCATCAGACTCCCATTGGAGATGGCCTTATAGTGGTAGATTTCATCCGGTTAAGGATTAGTTCAAATCAAATTAGTTTCACTTTATATTCATTTTGTTTAGTTCAGGTGTCAATATATAGTACAAATTTATATTTGAATTCAGTTTAGTTCAATTTAGTTCACATTCATTCAGTTCAAATAATTTCAGGTGAATTGAACAAAATCTAAGTTTTAAAACTATTAAAATTTCTTAACTCATAAAAAAATGTCGAAGTACTGAGACATCTCTAATCTTAACCCAGCTCTCAAAACGAGTGTCAAACAATCTGTCATAATTTGCGGTTATTTTTTAAGAGTATTTAAAACACACCAAATAATTTTTGTAAGACCATTTTATTCAGATGTAAACAATACTAAACACTCATAATACACTTATTAAACAAACATACAGAACACTGAGAACATATATACTAAAGACTCTTGATACACATACTAAACACTTGGAATACACCTAATATTTAGGTCTGGGAATAACCCGGCCCTTAAATTGAAAACAATGATTGCAGTAGTAGAACAGTATGCCTCAAGTGGCATCCATCTCCGATACATCGATCTCGCACTCACGACCGCAACGATCACATACCTTAGTGTAACGAAACTGGCATGGACTGTTTCCGACTTCGGCGGTGAACCTTTCTTCTCAATTACTTGGTAGTAATTACCATTTCAGAAATGCAGAAATGCATCAAAATTATACGACCTCAGATTACAACCTTCAAGCAAAGGCGGGCTGAGCCGGCGACAAATGATCGGATCGGAACTGGTACAGAAACAGCAAGGCGGCAAGGAGAGCCGAGAGGAGGATGAGCTAGAATGGATTGGTGATCAGCGAGGACGCCGGTGATGAAGGTGAGGTAGTTGATCCGGAAGTAGGTGTAGTTTTTGCGGATCCGTACGATGGCGTCGCAGATAGAGGCTGGTTTGGAGAATGCGGAGTGGTCTAGGAGCTCCGGCTCGGACGGTGTCGGAGACGGAAGAGATCAGAGGAATGCACAGACGGCGGAGGGGGAGGGGGCAGAGCCAGTGGAGGTAAGGGGGGGTGGTTTCTTCGATGGTGGGTGGGGGAGTGGGGTTGGACATGGCAAGAATTGCAGGGGAGTTTTTTTTAGATCTGAAATGGGAAGCGCGGAGAAATGGAGAAGAAATGAAAATTTTAATTTTAGATTTATATTTATAGTCACAGTTGAACCAGCATGTTCAACGATCCGAATTGATCTGACCATGAATCACAAATTTGGAAATGAATTAAATTGGTCTTTTTGTAGGTTTTTCAATTTACTATTCCCTCCGTCCCACAAAACTTTACTTGTTTTTCATTTTTAAATGTCCCACAAAACTTTACCCATTACTTTATCACCACACATTTTCAAAAAATAACCTATCCCACTTACTTTTCCATTTTTACTCCATTACGTTAACTTATTTTCTTACACTGCGCGCCAACCCTAATGGGTAATGATTTGTGGGATGGAGGGGAGGAGGTCTAAACCAAAAATTTGTCATTATCATGCCATTATTTATGAGCAAGTTCTGTGTTAAACCATTTTTACAGGCTATTAAATCCATTACCTTTACTACTTGATCCTAACTCATATTAGTCCTTGTGATTTCAACAATCACTGATAATATCTGAATAAATATTTTGCAATCACACCGGTATAGAAGTCACTTGGGGAAGATCATGTAAAGAAATTTACAAAAACATTACGCTATCTCAGCTCAGAATCCCTGTTCTTCAGAAACCTTTTGTTAGGGCAAAAACTCTTCCTGCCAAAGGAGGCGGCAATGCAGAAACAGCATTTTCAATGACCTGACAAATGGCGAAAAGTATTAGAATCCACATTGCTTCATATTTAAGAGTTTAAAAGTATGTTCATATTTCTGATTTTCCCAAGAAACAATGATAATAAGTAATAACCATGCGTGTATTCTAGTAGTGAATCTCCAACATGGTCAATGCTCTTTGCTGCATGATGCTCTAAACAAGATTATGAGTTATGAGTTATGCATCTGAAGTACATCAATAAGCTAAGGACACCATATACCACTTACATCTAATTTGTACCGAGCTGAAAAGTGGATCAACAGAATTGCCTTGTTCTTAAACCTATCCGAATAGCCAACAATCTGGTTGTACAATATCAAGTAAACTGCAAATCAGAATTCTTGGTGTTGTGCAAACCTCAGATAAATGATAAATGATGTAACTCCTAACTAGAGATGGCAAACAAAGAAAGATGTTGATATGCAAACCTCAGATAAATGGGTGTGCCCGTACTCCCTTGCATCCTCCACCGTGCTAGAGTTCTCAACAAACGTACTCTACTTGAGGGGAGGGGGAGCGAGAAATTAAATAAAATTCCATAAAATGTGGAGAGAAGTCGTTATATGATACCCCATGACACATAACTGAAAAGTACGGTTTATGTATATATATTACATACGAGAAAATCCCTTTCGAGAGTCTTTTTTTTTTTTTTTGAGGGATTGGATAAAAAATATGGATATAACAAAGATCGGTTGATTAATAAAAAATACAGGTGTATTTTATAAGCATAAAAATGGGAAAATTCCAGATATAATCCTGTAAGGTAGCATGAATCCAGATATGGTCAAAAAATTCAATATAGGTCCTCCATGTCACCATGATGCACTTGTCAATAATATGTGTGGAAGTGTTCTTTTTGGTAAAAAAAATTAGGGAAAAAAAGACAAATCTAAACATTTTATACGGGTAAGCACTAAATTGAAAACGTAAAAAAACAAATGAACTTACATCTCGTTATTCCCACTGTTTTATCTCTTAAAATTCAAATAATTTTAATTAATTCTCAAATTTTTTTATCAATATTAAATATTTGTTAGTCTAGCGAGAATATATTAAAGGATCGAGAAATACATGTAAAATTTAACATATGAAATTTTAGGAGTTCATAATCTATATTCGTGTCAATAAATTAACGAAATATGGATTATACATATTGTGCAAAGTTTAAGATAATTTTTTTTAGTGTTAAACGGTGAGAAATGGAGTTTTTTTTAGAAATTGTATAAACATTGGATTTTTTTTTTAAAAAAAAGGCAAACTAATTGATAAACATTGGACTATATTGTCATCTTAGGGTAAGCGGAACAAGATTGCAGGGGATATTTTAATTTTATATATAAATTCATTTAAGTCCTTAATCATTTTAAATGTCCTAATAAGTCCCTCTTTTTAAGTTTTTTTTCTTTTTCAAAGATTATGGCATGCACACCACATTGTTGACAAGTGGCACTATTGTGACGTGGATGACTTGTAGTGAAATTTTTATCACATTAAAGGATCATATCCGATAACGAACCCATTAAAGGACCATATCTGGATTCATGCCACGTTACAGGACCAAATATGAAAATTTCCCACATAAAAATACATTTAGTTAAAAACATTAGCGTTTCACTTCAAATCATCATCGATTTCTTAAGAACATTTAGGTCATCATGTTCATGATTTGAAACTACAAAAGTAAATTCATGAAGATAAGTCACCCCAAAAACAGGCCCAAACACTGAACTGGAGAAAGAGTGTAGTTTTCCCAAATCAAGAAAATAGAATCAATGGATTCAAGAAAATAGATCTACACAGAAGTTTATCATGATATGAAACAAGGGAAGAGCATAGTTAAAGGCTGGTAGTATAGGTTTATCCTACATCAAATAGTTTGCCTCTTCTCCATAATATTGTACTTGTTCTGATACTATTAATCTCAACAAACTCTTTACCTATCATAAAAAGTTGTAGCTTGTTATATATGCATACACCTACGTAGTTGAAAAATGTAGTTTCATCTTTGTGTTGCATGATTTAACTCAATAACATGGGCTTAAGTTTAAGATACCTCCATAATGAGAACCTTTGCCCTCAGGACATCCGCATTATCGGCATCAATAATAAAGTCTGACGTAGTGTCTCCCGTAAATGCAATCTCAGGAGATGAATATGTATCAGTGATCTGCCCATCAGGAAAAGTTTCCACAATCAGATGACCAATTTTAAACTCCATACATTTTTTAAGTGAAACATGAAAGACGAGAAGATTCGAACTTGTAACATAATAATTTATATATGGTAACAAAAGGTGTATAAAATTAGCATGTATAAATATCCTGGATATGCAATCAAATAAAATCACACAGATCCGACCTTGAAAAACTATCAATTTTTAATTTGTGATAATAACTAATAACATATCTTTCACTCATACCAAACAAGATTTAGTGAAAATCTAATACTCTCTCCGCCCCATGATTCTTTGCTCATACATGTTGTGGGCTTAAGGAATTGGAATAAATCACCAGATTAAATAAAGAACCATATAATGCTCATAATTACAATTTACAAGTTTTGAAACAAGTCATTAACTCCAATGCTAGGTGTAAAATTTTGCAATTTTGGATGTCACGTTACAAATGTAACATTTTATAGAAATTATTTATTATATTTTAAACCACACAATCCTACCCCACTTATACTGTATACCAGTATACTTTCATTAACTACTTCCTACCCAACTTGTACTATAAATCAATATCATATTTCTTATTAACTACACCAACCTACCCCATTTGTACTATATCTCAATATACTAGTACTAAACAATTTCTTAAAACCTGTGACCATTTCCAAATGTTACACTTAATATGGGACGGGGGAATATGTAACTCATGCAAGAGAAAAAAGTAAGAGAACACATCTAGTTTTATCTGTTACGAAAAAGAACCATATAAATGCTCCAGAATTCAAAATGGCAATCCTATAGGTCAAATTTGATATGTTTGCTATTCTTGGGAGGGAATGCACTGATGCAGTTTTAAAACAAGCAATTAACTCATATGTAATAGAAGAGAAAAAAAAGTACGAGAACATGTCCAGTTTTAATTGTTAAAAAGAACCATATAATGCTCCAAAAATTCAAAAATGGCCATCCTATAGGTCAAAATTGATATGTTTGATATTTTTGGGAGAAATGATGTTTTGAAACAAGTAATTAACTCATATGTAACTCATGGAAGAGAAAAAATAAAGAGAACATGTATGGTTATAATTGTTACAAAATAGAACCTTAAAATTCTCCAAAAAATTTAAAATAGCCATTCTGTAGGTCAAATTTGATACATTTGCTGTTTTTGGAAGAACTGGAGCTGTGAAACATTTTATTAACTCATATGTAACTTATGAAAGAGAAGCACGTACGAGAACATGTCTAGTTTTTTAACTGCCATTTTTTCTTTGTCCCCATACCATAGACCATATCCTTTACCTATCATTTCACTGTGTTACTACAACCCACACGGAAGTGCAGCAAGGATCAATAACGACTAAATACAGTTTAGTATAAGTAAAGATGGCCTCGCATTATTTTATTTGGACTAGCCTAACACTATATCAATTTTAGTTTTTCAATCTTTCACTAATAAGGTCAATCTCGGTTCCTAATAGATGAATTCATATATACATGCATATAGCAAGTGAACAATAGGAAGTAGGAACAACATTAAAAAAAATTAAAAACCCAGACCCTGAAAATGAATATATCACAGTCAAATAGTTCAGGTGAAGCTCCTAAATCTGGTCCATTATTCTTTGCACAAAAGAAGTCAAGGCAAGAAACTAACAACTTAAGATGCAAGAAGCCATAAAATGCCCCACTTGCAAGAAACAAAAGAATAAAAGTAAATGAAAATCTTTGAAATACAGTATACTTCAAACCAGGAAGAAGATTTTCTGTACAACCATTGAATAAGACCATAATAAATTATCAAGACGAACCTGAATACCTGACAGCTTCAGTTTTTTAATCTCATCTCCGGGCAACCCAACGTATTCTGGCTTTAGTTTCTGTCTGACAGAGTACACTATATAACCCTGTGAATGAAAACACCAAGCCAACACACATAAACTCCCTTGTGCTTAAACCAACAAACAAGATATTAATAAGGCAACAGATAACCCTGTTATAGATACCTGGCTTGGAACGACATGATAAGTTCTAAACGCCCTAACTTTGAGGTCTCTTCTAAAAGAAAACTCTTCACCTAAAATCCAAACACCAGTTGTCAATAATAGCCTGCTTAGATAGCTTAAGCATATAATAAAGCGGAGAAGACAGAAGTATCGTATTACCAACATCCAGACCAATAAGAGTATGATTGAGCTCGGAGTGGTCCATTTCTCTATGTGCATCAAATAGCTTTTCTACAATCCCCTTGATGACTTTTGGGACAAAAATAGTAGGGGGAGCCATTCGATATAAGCCACGGGTTGCAACATACATTGGTAGTCCTCCCTAAAACAAGAGAACAGCTATTATGTAATGTAATGTAACTCAGTAATTCAGACCATTGGTTGAATTGAAGATGACATAGGTCATGGGAGAATTATACCATCCAACTAGTAACAGTAATAGCTTTTTTTTTTTCTTTTGAAATTGCAAATGTAAGGTAAATTTCAGTTCACCTGAAAATATATGAACTGAACAAATTAAGCCTAACCACTCTACTACTACTCCTTGCAATTATATAATGACTATGGCAACCCTGAACTCTAACCGTATAATAACTGTAAGAAGAAGTTAAAAGGTGATGATAAAACATGATTAGAGGGATTAAAATTGAAGAAATTGAAAATACAGGAAATAAGAGGAGAATTGAATTGAATGTGGAAAGATTGGAGTAAGAAGAGTAGAATTACAATATGATCCATGTGGCCATGGGAAATGAAGAGGAACTGGTGGGAGACGGCGCGTTGAGGGCACTTGCCGATGTCGAAAGCGCAGTTGAGAGAGGGAAAAATGATGCAAGTCTCATGACCAGCAATGGACAAGCCGTCGATAGGGTAACCTTCGATGCAGAGCTCACCCTCCTTCTTATTGTTCTTCTTCTTCTCCGTGTTGTTGGTGTGGTGATTCTCAGAAGGATTCAAATTCATGGATAAATAAAGGGAGAGACCAAAACAAAACCAAACAAGGTTAGGCAGCCTCACACTTAATCGAGGGCTTTGATTTGCTCTCTGTTATCACTTGGAGCTGGGTTGGTAGTTGGTAATTGGTAATTACTAATTTGGTATGCCCGTCGCCCTATTTTCGAACAATTAGTAATTCTTAAGTAGTGCCCTTACAACAAACTAATTCCTTAAAGTTTTGGAAGAATTAGTAATTCTTGAGTCGCGCTCTTACGACACACTAATTCCTTAATCAAGGACAAATTCTCAGATTTGATGGCTGTAACTTCTTTACCTTGGAGGAAGACGGAGCGGTGAGGAGAGAGGTGAGAGCAAGATACAAACCATATAAACACTTCATTCTTGGGATTTACACATGTCGTGGAAATTACATAAACTACCCCTTAAATTGGCTTCCGAAACAGACTAGTTCCTGGATTTTGAACAATTACAAAGTCGTCCAAAAATTACACCACCGATTTCAAACAATTACAGATAAACACAAAAGTCAACTTTTTTTAATTTTCTATTTACATATTTATTTATTTATTTTTTAACTACTACTCAACTTACTTCAAAATTACCATCCCAAAATCCCCATCTCCAAATCTCAACAATGGAAGCTCGAGGGGTCGCTGCTCCTCCACCCATAAGCAGCAGAGGAGCTCCTCCACCTCTTCCGAATTTTTTTCTTTTCTTTTTGTAATTTTAAAAAGTAATGTGGTTTGATTTGGAGAATAAGATACTTTGTAGGGACTATTCTGCAATTATATTAGGTTACTTTCATAAAAAAAATTGGTTGTAGTTTATAATTATTTGGGTTCAATTATATATCTTGTAAAAATACTGAGACAAATGTAATAAATTAAAGTTACTATATTGCAAAACAATCATTTTCATTTTATTTTTGATTTGTTTTCGAGTTGGTCAACGTTAAAATAGTTTAGTGGATGTGGATGTAATTATTCAAAATCCGAGAGGATTTATGTAATTGGACCAAACTTAAGGGGTAACTTATGAAATTAGCCCTTACACATGCAAAAAAAGATGTTGCAAATGAATTCAATATATCAAGAATGGACTCTTTTTTGAGGGGAAAATCATTCATTCCTTCATTTCAACTTGTAAAAAGAAAACATTACAGAGAAAAAAAACCCTGAAGATGCGTCTATCTACAGAGACACTCCTTCACTGTTCGGTACTAAAGAGTCTACTTGCGCTAAAGAGTGCGCAACAAAAAAAGAAAAAATATATAATTTGCAAAACGGTAAATATGCGAGAAATCTAAAGAATTAAAAACATGACTGTCTAACTTTATTTCTTCTAGCAATGCTCTAGCAGCTGAACGAATGGTTTCAGATGCCTGTTGATATCGAATGACACATAGACAGTCGCCTTCGATAATTACACTCCTCCAGCCTTGCCGAATAGCTAACCTGAAAGCTTCCACTGCTACTTTGCTTTCGGCTAGTTCTGCATCCAGCTCTTCGTCAAACTTACACTTCATCCAATGTTTAACCACTCCGTTGTTGTCTCTTGCTACCACTCCAACTCCAATGCATCTCAACTGTTTTGACACGGACACGTTAAAATTTAGCTTGATAATGCCACTGGGAGGGGGCTGCCAGTGTTGCTGCTATACTGGCGATCTGGGCGCTTGGAATTGAGACCTGGACTTCGGAATAGTGACATATATAATCCTCCACAAACGATATTAAGTCATTAGCCTCCCATATTGGTTTGTCGTGGACTACTTCGTTACGATTATACCAAATCATCCAACAGACACAAATGAAGATGGAGAATTGTTTTGTATCAATAACCTGCTACAAATTGGAAATCCATTCAAGATAGTCAGTGACAGTGCTAGGGAAATTGACTCCAGCAATACTGGAAACAACTCACACGAGTCAAGTAAAGGTGCAATCTCTAATCATGTGTAATGCAGATTCTGGTTCTGATTTACAGATCGAACATATTGGGTCCCGAAGAATCTTCCTATTGGCTAAATTCACTGCAACAGGTAGAGCATTACGAATCAGTTTCCAAGCAAAGACTTTAATCTTATTTGGCAAGTTAAAAGACCAAATCGAATTCCAGTGAAACCTGGGCGCTGTACTACTGCTGGAAGCTCTCTTGGCCAGAGCCTTACACTTTTTGATTCTCCTGGTGAGATGATAGGCCGAAGATACAGTGAAGTATCCTTTTTCATGTTCATTCCAAATTCTTATATCTTCCTTCACCCGGGGAGACAAAGGAATACTAAGGATGGAATCCACATCATTGGACCAAAAAAGACGTGTATTCAGTAAACCCCTATCCCACCTACTGTTAGAATCAATTAGATTGGCTACAGTGGCTTCCCCCAGTTGATATTAGAGGTGTCAATCGGGCCGGGCCGGGTCGGGCCAGCCCGCCAAAAGCCCGGTACATTAACGTGCAGGCTGTTCGCGGGCCAATTTTTAACGGGCCGGGCTATTTCTTAAATCTGATGGCCCGGTACGGCCCCTAACCCATGTATAAATGGGCCGGTCCGGTTCGCGGGCTGGCGCGGGCCGGTTCGTGGGCTGATTTATTTATTTTTTGCAAAATTCATAGTTAAAATAAGAGAACACTTAAAACATATTTTATTAGAATGTTTTCAACAAATTATGTGCTAGAGTTAATCAAATATCCAAGAATCCAACAATTTATTTTTTTGAAACAACAAAAGATTTATTGATGAAGTTTAAAGTTAGGACTATAACTACTGTCTAATACAATATAACTCCAAGAAACTCATTTGTAGCTCATATTATAACTCCTACTCCACTTCTGTTGTTTGCCACTGTCTTCTTTATGTCTGCCTTTTCGTTTGACTTCTTCGAAATGTGATTATACATGTTAGAAACTTAGAATAATTAGAATTACACAAGAAATTTAGAAACTTAATCAAACCGATATTTGTTGGGCCAACAAAGTCCAAATCCAAAAATACTTGTCCAATACTTCAATTTCTCCCAAATTCTTCATGTAATATGCAATTCAACATAATATATGTATATTTAAAAATAAAAATAATTCGCGGGCCAACGGGCTGCGCCGTACTGGGCCCGCTGCGGTTTTTTTTCGGGCCGGGCCAGTAATTTC
>JAYMSL010004460.1:0-11088 GCA_036897195.1 Plantago coronopus | reverse complement strand
TTGGTATATAGTACAAGTGGGGTATAGTGGAGTAATTAATGGAAAGTAAAGTAGTATAAGTGGGGTTGAATTGTTGTAGTTTATTGATATATAGTACAAATGGGGTAGGAGTGTTTGATTTAAAAGTAATAAAAAGTTTCCATTTTCGAAAATGGGGTTGGGTTGAGCGGACGCCCAAAATGACAAAATGGGGCTGGTTTGAGCGGACGGAGGGAGTATTTGTTTTTAGAATGGGGAAAGGGAACTAGATTTTACATACACGAAAATAGTAGATTGTGGGGCATATTATTTCATTTGTTCTCTGAACAGCTGGGATAATAATAATAGATAATGAGAAAGTGGCATATATACTGGCATGGTAAATATGAAGCTTATTATTGTTACAATCAGCTGCACTGATATAGCCTACACAGCTGCTATACTAACATGGGATTGCCAGTCTTGTCTGACAACTAGTATTATTTGCTTCCAAAGCTTTAGTCCCACGTAAAGGACTCATGGCCCTTCCAAATCTGCACCCTGCCTCTAATTTCTTATCTTCATCAAGACTTCTCTTCTCCAGTAGTGCTCACTCTGAGTCTGAAAAAATGTGGGTTGATAGAAGGACTGACCCAGTGTACCTACTGCCACCAGCAATAGTTTTACTACTTTAGACAGCTCAACATTCATGTATGTTCTTGCGGTTTCTACAGAAACCAACTTGCCGGTTACCACCCCGCCACATTCAGTGGTTAGCAACACGCAGTCTACGCCCTCGACGCCTTTCCAGGCTTCTGATACTTGCAACCCGGGAATTTAGGATTTCCTAGACATTGTACGTGCTCGACAGCAGCGCACTCGTCCCCCAGATGAGATCCCTGGTGCTAGTTCAACGCCACTGTCCAAGGCGATGTTAGTTATGCGTGCTGTAGCTAACCGGTCTTGGACGGTCTTGCTTGATGATCCTAATAGCTCCTGATAGCTACAATGATTGATTCCAGTTTAGACTTTAGACTAGTGTAGTAGACTGTTTAATTTCATTTTACCCTTGCACGGGTTTATTTGCTCGCCTGTGGGTTTGTCGTTTCTTTCTATTATTTTTCTTGTAACTGTGCTATTTTACATTTTTTAATATATACTCCCTCCGTCCAAGGACAAGTTTTCCATTGTATTTTTGGTCAACAAAATAAGGAAAATAAGTATTATATTGTAAGTGGAGTAGTTGTACTACTTTTTGGTGTGTTGTTATTAAATGAGTGGATAAAGATTGGGGACCACATGTCCAAAAAATGAAATGAGAAGCTTTGTATTGGACTACGAAAAAGGAAAGTGTGAAGCTATTGACTGGACGAAAGGAGTAGTTCGGTTCATTAAAAAAAAGGACTAATGTGCAATGTGAAGATTCTGTCGTAACAAACCAAGTCGTGTCGCAACGGCCACTCTGTAGTCGGTTCTCACACTAACCAATCGTCATTGATTTCATCTTGGGAGTTACGATTTTACATTCTTGCTTGTTCGGCTAGTCTTTCGAGTTGTTAAGTAGACTGGGATGTTACCTATGTATGTATTTCAATCATTGTACATTTGATCATTGTATACACCTGAGAGAGAGGTGTTGATGACTGATGAGCAATTGAGAGTGAGGAGAAGCTTGACTGATGAATGTTAATCGAACATGATTATTATTTATACGCGAAGTCTGAATTCTCTTATAAATGTATGTCGGTATGCTAAACTGAATCGCATAAGACTATGTTCTATTTGTGTTAAATCCAGTGGATTTCGGATTTACTTAAAGAAATTTATATTTTAAATAAATTCGATTTATATTAATCGGTTTATATGGACATTATCAGGACATGCATCCAACACTATAACATTACTCACCCACTTTTAATAATTGAGGGAGCAAATCATGTGGATTATTTTATGTGTTTTGTGATGATGAACTTAATTTGATTGAGCTTGAAAGAAATATATATCAAATTTATAGGAGATACTATGTTGAGAAGTTTTTGATTATGCATACATGACTGGAGGAGATACTATGTTCAGAAGTACGGATAATCCTCTACTCTAATCATTTGTGACATTAATGGATGCATATATAAGTTATCTTATTGTGTTTGCCATAAGGTATAGCCATTATCCTAAAAAGTGACTATAATTTGATCATGACGGACATATTCATTTTCGAATCACAAAATTATAAAAGATCGATTGGTATAAATGTGCACTTCATCTTGTAGAACTTATAAAATACACATTTCTTTTCAGTTTTCACTAGTTTGCTAAAATCCACAAGTTACGTATATTTGTATACAAAAAGTATGAGGTAGGGTTTCTTTCATCGACCTTATTGTACATAGCGGGCCCCACATAAGGACACTTGCCTCTAGAGTTGAAATTTCTGTAAAATATATCCTGTTTATATAACATGTACTCTCATATCCCATGAATGTTGTTGTTATGAGCCGAGCCTTACCGAGGGCTCGACTCGGCTCGTTAAGGATCGAGCTTGAGCTCGCTCGATAAGCTAAACGAGCCGAGCTCGAACCTCGTTTTATGCTCGTTAGTTTAACGAGGAGCTTGAGCCTAGTTTATGCTCGTTAGTTTAACGAGGAGCTCGAGCCTCGTTTTATGCTCGTTAGTTTAACGAGCCGAGTTCGGCTCGACTCTATAAAGCTCGGTAAGCCTTATTATATTGAAAAAGATCGTTAAGGTTCGAAAAAAAACTCGTTAAGCCTCATTAATTTTCGAGCTCGAGCCGAGCTCATTAAAAGTTACTCGAGCTCGAGCTCATTTTACCCCTCGTTTATGTTAACGAGCCGAGCGGCTCGTTTAACAGCACAACACTACCTATGAACTCTCATTCAAAAACCGACAACGTTTTCTAAAAAACCTCGTGCAAATCTACATCAGTCAAGACTCGAGAGCATCGAAGTAAAATCAAAACCAAAAAAGGCTAAAGAGAATGGCACAAAACAAGTAAAAGCAAAATGAGGGAAGAAGGTATCATCGTTATTTAACGGATCCGCAAGTTGAATGAATCCAACCAAATAAATGTGGATCCAGAAGCGGATAGTTGGGGGCCCATATGGACCCAAAAACCCCTCAAACAAATACTTTCTTTTTTTAGTTTAGTCCATTCAATCACATAATGCTGTCATCTTCATCTTCACTCACTCCATCTCCCAACTCGCTGGCGACTCACTGAGTCCGTCGTCACCGCTTCACTCCGATCACTTTCCAATTCCCCACCAAGTACACTTTCCTTCTTTCGTCAGCATTCTCTCTCATCCACCTTTCTCTCTCATCAATCTCCTTCAAAACCCCCCCAATGGACTCATCCTCTTCTCCCTCCACATTCACACTCCTCCTGCTACTGTTGCTCTTCCTCCAAATTCTCCACTAGTCTCAATCTCAATTCTCATACCTCTCGTTCCCATGGGTATTGCTGCTGCTCCTGCCGAGATTCGGGAAATCGTCAAGCTACGTTGCTCCGTGAAGAACTATGGATGGGGCATGGGGAAGGATTCGTGTGTGGGACGGATGTATGGTAACAACAGTGGGGAAGGCGCTGTGGATGATGAGCCGTACGCGGAGTTCTGGATGGGGACGCATGAGTCAGGGCCGTCGTATGCGGTTTTGCCGGCGGAAATTGTGAATGGTGGATTGAGTGATGAGAAGCAGTTTAAGAAGATGGTGAGTCTGAAGGATTGGATTGACCAGAATCCGAGTGTGCTTGGGGATAAGGTGTTGAGGAAATGGGGGTCCAATCTGCCGTTTCTGTTTAAGGTAATTGAGCTGGCTCGATCTGGCTGTTTGCATGTTTTATATGGTAAATTTGCTCTATTTTCTGAATTTGAGTAGGCTAGTGTTGTGTTTTTGATTAATGGTGGAGTGAATTACTGAATGGTGGATTGTTTGGATGATATTAGGTGCTGTCGGTGGCGAAAGGGCTGTCGATACAAGCTCATCCTGATATTGATTGGGCTAAGATCCTTCACAAGAAGAATCCAGAAGTGTATAAGGATGATAATCATAAGCCTGAGATGGCTCTGGCAGTCACTGAGTTTGAGGCTGTGTGTGGATTTGTTGGAATTGAGGTACTGTTAATCGACATGGACGTGGCTTTAATACAGTTTAATACAATCAACTTATTTACGTACATTAATTTCGCATTTCATTTTCGGAAAGTGTTTTGCGGGAGTTAGCGGCTCCTAAACTGGACCAGAACTGCTCATTATCTGATATTATTGGTGAATGATATAATGTAGGTAGATAGTAAAGTTAAATATGATATAGAGAATGATTATTGATGTGGATTTGTGGAATGCAAGAGCAATAATTACTTAGTTTATTAATCATTGCTTTATTAACTGCCTGATGAAATATGCACACAATAAGATATCTGGACATCCTCGTATATAAACCAACTTGCTTACCAAGTACAAATGCCGATGAAGTCTGCCTGCTTTATCAGTACATAGATTCTTTCTTTTCCTCCCTATGTTGTCAACTTGCCCGCTGGACATTTATTTACCATATTAAGAATAGAGTCTGTGTTGATATGCATTGGACCAAGTGTAGGACCATTTGCTCTTTACCTAAGCTAAGAATTCTGTAAAGGGTAGATTTGGCACCTACAGAGACGTGGGATATAACTTCTGATTAGTGTGTGTGTGTGTGTGTGTGTGTGTGTGTGTGTGTGTGTGTGTGCGTGACCCTGAATTCGTTCTTCTTGGCATTCAGAAAAAATCTTGTAACATGCATATTGTTGTTTTTTTTTCCTTGTTCCCTGACGTTCAATCCTACTGCTATATAAATTGCCTTTCTTTTTCTCATTCTTTTTTAGGAACTTAAAAATGTTGTTCAAAATGTACCTGAGATCACCGACGTGGTTGGCAGTGAATGTGCAGACCAAGTCTTAAGTATTGGCAAAAAGGAAGGGAGTGAGAAACTAAAAGAGGTCTTGCAATCTCTATTTACTAAACTTATGTCAGCAAGCAAGGATGCAATATCTGAAGCTGTCTCCAAGATGGAAAACCGACTAATCAAGCAGCGTGAGGTATTTACTATTTAGGATTTCTATCATTTGGCTTGTGCTTGTGGTACTTGAGTCAGTTTGCCTTAAATTCATTTGATTGTGCCCTTTTTTCATCCTTAGTTTCACAATGTGAGCCTTTTGTCGATTTTGCATCTTTATTCAAGGTGTTAGCTGTCTCTTATTTGGCGAACCAAATAGTTTGACTGGATGAAGTATCCATTACTGAGTTGCAATACTTTAGGAGTTTAGTTTGGAAGTTGATATTATGACCTATGAGACACTTAATTGGACAAGCATTTGTCAATTGGATGATACTAGTGATTCTTCTAATTTTTGGAATGTTGTCATTTGGTCTTATGCAGACTGCAGTGATATGTATGCTTTATTGGTGTTTGTTAATAAAAGATAAAGAATAAGAGATGATCTTCATTTTAGTTACATGTTCCAATTTGTTTGTGATAGGTAAGAAAGCTGACAGCGAAGGAAGAAGTGGTTTTACGGCTCCAGAAGCAATATCCAGGGGATATTGGTGTCCTAGTGGTTTTCTTATTTAATCTTTTCAAGCTTAATCCAGGCGAAGCATTATACCTGGGGGCAAATGAACCGCATGCATATTTACTTGGCGAATGTATAGAGTGCATGGCAACATCAGACAATGTCGTACGTGCTGGCCTTACTCCAAAATACCGGGACGTCCCAACTCTCTGTTCTATGCTGAATTACAAGCAGGTACTGATATGATAAACACTGATGGTATTTTTGGTTTCTCAACCTTTTGCTTGTCTGGGTCTGTGATACTTGGTGTCTGAGCTTTTGATAACTATGAACTGATTATGAAATCTAGCAGCAACTGCAACTTGTTAAAGTTTTAAGAAAATAGAGGTCTGGTTCCTACTTGTATAGGGCTAGAATTGAGGAACATGTTAAGCTGAAGAAATCTTATAGGGACTAAACGACTAGCATAGTGTAAATTCGACGGCCTGGTTATGAGTCTTGGTACAATTTGACCTCTCCTCTACACAATTTGCTCACTTCACTCTCATTTTTCATCTGACCCAATCTTCCATGCAGGATTTGCCTGAAATTCTTCCCGGAGTTTCTTTAAATCAGTACACAGTAAAATATCTCCCTCCTTTTGATGAATTTGAAGTTGATCGCTGCATCCTACCTCAAGAAGCATCTACCATCTTCCCTGCAATTCCTGGCCCTTCAATATTTGTAGTCATGGGGGGTGAGGGAACAATGAGCTCTGCATCTTCCGAAGAGTTTGTCGCTGAAGGCGATGTACTGTTCACAGCCGCAAACGTGGAGCTCACATTGAAAACAAAGGCTGGGTTGCGTTTATACAGAGCAGGAATCAACAGCAGATTTTTGGAGTAGTTTGACAAAAGTGGCAACCCAAGTAAACGGGAACATTTTTTCGTTTTCCCGGGTTTGCCGAACTATTGGTGTTCGTTGGTGTAATATTGTTACTACTAGCATTCTTACTTGTAATTAAACCTGTAGTTGTACGATTCTCATCAGAGACTACACCATACATGAATACTACTTCCATTTTTTGATGAAATATATATATTCGTTAATGTTTCCTTCGAACAGGTTTACTCTGTCGTTGACTGTTCGATTTTACATGCCAAATTCCCAGACTATAACAAGAGTATGAAACATGCCAACACCGGTACTTTTAACCCGAGGTGACGTGCACATGATAATGTAGCAAGCAGGTCCTATGAGGGCTTCAGTTCAGTTGACTTGTCTTGCTCCCACAATTTGCACATGGTGAACAACCTGTATTCCATGCCAATTGCCAGGTAGTTACGGGTGTTTGAAAAGTCTCCTAACCTTACACATACGGCATAGTTTGAACTTTTTTTTAGAAAAAACACGACAGAACAAGTTGAATTTTGAAAATGAAATTGGTTTAGACTCTGAACGATAAGTCCATAAGTAAATCTGAACTGAAAGAACCGAACTTAATTACGCATCAATTTCACCAAACAAACTTAATGGCTCCTTAGGACAGTATGTTGTTCGTGAACAGCTACATTCAGTTTCTAAAGGCTAATATATACAAACTTGTTGGAGGTAGAAACAGACTCAACTACGATACATGCAGTCGTGGTCCGCCATTCCGAGATCTATCAGAAATACAGCTCCGGGGTGGGACAATTCTAGACTGCAGTAGAAAATCTGATATTAACTTAAAAGTCGAAATGAACACAGAAACATGCTTAATATAAGTGGATGAGTTTGCCTTGTTACACTGCCTTCACTTGCAGACGATATACCATGGCAACCCATGACGAAGTCCTTGTCGATCTAAACGAAATCAAAATCACAGTGCCCACCTAAGCCTCTAGATAGACAGAAAGATATCTCGTATTTCCCAATTTCCAATATTTACACAAGGTTTCCTTTCTTTCAGCGAGGACATTTTGTTCTGAAAAACATCTTGTTACTCGTTCATAAACTTGAACTTGTGTGCTCTTGTATGAAATACAAAATGATACTACAAGCCACAAGGCACCTTAGGTATACAAATTCTCAGAAATAACACATCATGAGAAAACTGCGACGAAATCAGAAGCCAAGCTGAATACTGTATAATATTCTGGTCCAATTTCAGTTAATGTGATCCAGAAGCTCAAAATTGTTGCAACTGTTAAGTTATTCAGAAAATGCATTTGAACTGTATGAGATATATAACACAGAATGTATGAACTGTTCTAAACCAGATCAGATCATTACAAACATGAGATATATTCCTGTTTGTTACTAGGTGAGTATCAGTGTATCACAACTTGCCTAAAACATATCAAAGATGATCTCAACTGACACGGCTGAGAGAACATAAACAGCTGAACGTCAAAAGTTGAAATGCTAGCCACTTACGCAACTTTAATATGGATTTACTTACAGGGTGGGCAACCGGGCATACTCAAAACAAAGACAAGCAGCACCAAAATCAGGATACTAAACAGAACTTGCGGGAAATAAGATAACATGGTTGATGAGCACTATCAGCAAAAAGGAGCATGCATACTTGCAGCGTCTACATTTCTCGTAAAAGATTCATAATAGACCAAATTTGAAAATGTATAAATTTTAACAAAATAAGCCGACAACAAATAAGATCCAGAGAATTGCACAACTTGCTTAGGCCTCTGTTATCGGGAATTCAAAAACGACATCTTTCCCTGAGAGCTTCCTGTAAACTCCAGCAAAAGTCTCTAGCTTGTTCTCAGTGTCGTTCTTGGCCTTGGCATCCAAGAACACCTGTAATTAGAAGCATGACAGCACATTTATAAGATGACAATAAAGGAGCAAGAAAATGCAGAAGGCAATAAAAGCTGAAAGGGATAATGACTGACCTTCATGATCTTTGATCCATCAACTCTGTATCTGGTACGCTTTCCAACAATCTCAGCAGGGTATACAATATCCTCGAGCATTGCTTCATGAACAGCGGTAAGAGTACGGGTCCTTGGCCTCTGGACAGCTGAGCCCTTCTTGGGTGGGCGCACAATCCTCCTTGTGGCAATCAGGACAACTTCCTGTATGTACAGATTTAGGACCAACAATTAATTGAGAAGCAGCAAATAGAACTACGGCGAGTGAGAACAGCAGTAGTTCTGGGTGTGAATGGACGTGGCTATAGGGGAAAAACAACTTCTACATAACATTGAATAACTTTGCCACCAGTTATTCCTAATATTGAGCAACTAATTAGCTGCTAGAAGTACTAAATGTATTACTCCCCAACAAATTAAAACTCAATAATAGTGATTTCCTGCATTACCTTTCCACTGAACTTCTTCTCAAGTTCCCTAACCAATCTAGGGTGAATCTTGCGGAAAGCTTTCCTCAATCTGTATGGCACATGGATAACAACGGCTTTCTTGCCTCCAGCAACATCAATTTGACTGCAAAAGGCAGATAAACACTGATCATGCTAAGCTACAAGGATAACGCAAGGACGATACTAGAGGCACACAAGACAAGAAAGATAAAACCTATGAATAAAAAGCTAAACTTACATTGCAGAATTGATGTACAGGTCTTTCAAGTCACTCTTGATATCCTGGTTTGTGTTCTCCAAATCAAAGAGGCCCTGCAATAGACATCAGGAATATATAATTGCCATTTCGTAACAAAAACCTATTCAGCTACAGCTTCAAAGTATCAGATATCAACCTGAGCAACAGTCTCCTCGAACTCAGTTGGCTCGGCATCCTTGTCTTTGTGAATCTTTTGCAAAGCAGTATACATCTTGAAACTACTGGATATGAATTACATTATCAGTAATCCACCAAAATTGCTAATAAAATGAACTCATAAAAACAAACTAATCTACACATTACAGAACCCACGAGCTATTATAAAGCTAAGACTAAACATTTGGTATTTGCACACAGAAAGAACAAAAATTAAATCCTTCTTCAAACACACCCGGTTGGATTGAATAATAAAATCCTTCTTTAAACACACCCAGCTGGATTGAATAATAAAAATCCATATTTCTAAACAGTACTTCTCTACTGTAATAAAAAATCATACTTGCTGTATGAATCAAAGCTAAAACTAAACCCCAGAAGCCTAAACAAGTGAAACAAAAAGAAAAATGCAAAATCAAGCTGAACCATAAACCTAAACCAGCTAATCGAAACCATGTACGATTAAACCCATTTATGCTCAGAACTGCTACAGCTTCGATTCATTCATCAGTTCAGTACTAATTAGCTGATTGATTGATTGATTCATTTGACAGAATGAAGAACGTAAATCAGAAGATTGATTGGAGATCGACGGGATGATACCTGGAAGAGAAAACGAGCACTCTTAGCTTCTTCAGTCACTGCCGCAGGAGATGGGAAAAACAGATATATGAACCCTACTTATAATTAGGGTTCTGCATCTCACTCTTTTCATCCCAGGCCCATTAACAATACCATTTCCCCAGGCCCATCGAAAATACTGTTTGTGTGGGCTACTTAAAAAGCTTATTGGGCTTGACGGAACCTCTTTCGGTTTTCGTTTCTGTAGCCCTCTTTTTATTGGGAAAATTACATCTAGAGTCACTGGAGGGTAAATTCTTCATTAATCAAAAGAGAGAAAAACTCTTACAAAAAACGGAAATGCATTTAAAAACCGGATGTGCAGTAAAATGTGCATATGTTGATGCACATCCTAAACTTCAATGGGCATATGTACATTTCCGTTTTATCATGTAAATGTGCAGTCTCGTCCACGATAAATCAGTCCAATTTGTCATGTTACTGTTTTGCCTTTTTTTAAACAACAATTCATTCCACCCATGTATGTACCTGCCTGTAATTTTCCCCCTTTTATTCTGGTTTGATCCACTTCTAAACTGGAAAATTACACGTCGGAACCTTTTTTGAGAAATATTCTATTCATTATTTTTCTTCTTGCGATAGGATTTATAACTACGAGTTTTTGGACGTTGATTCACAATAAATTTTAATTCTTTCTGGTAAGTTTGGAACAAGATAGTGATTATATAAGCAATACAAACTAGAGTTTCACCATGCAATTATCAATGTAATCATATTATCCTTAATTAATTAATCAGAGTCCAGAGAGGTATGTATGTATGTCGTGCGTTATATTATACCGTTTGATACCTATGACATACACAGTCTATTAAGGTAGTGTTTGTCATTGCTTAATAAAAGCACTTCTCTGCTTCTGGGAAAAAAAGCAGAAATGTAGTGTTTTATTTCACAACTTCTGCTTCTGCTTCTCTAAAAAAAAACAGGTAACCGCTTCTTTTTAGAAGCAGCCCAAGACTTGCTTTTTCCTGCTTAAAGCACTCCAGACTGCTTTTTTTTCTAATTAGCAAACACCTACAACTTTTTATCAAACTCAATTCTATACCATTTTAAGCAAAAGCAGGTTAAAATCAATTCTGAAAATCGATGTCAAACACTCACTAAGAACGGTCCGAATACACTATCTATATAAGGCAGTCGAATTTGTATATACAAATTAGAGTTCTTTCTGGTGAAGCTATTACCTATATGAGTCTTAAAATCTTG
>JAYMSL010004459.1:0-11088 GCA_036897195.1 Plantago coronopus | reverse complement strand
GTATGAAATTGAACTAAACAAAATACCTAAGTGAATAGGTCTCCAACAATTATTAGCAACTTGTGGTTTATTATAAGGGTTAATAAATCACTGTTTTTAATAAGAATTTGATAAAAGTGTGTAATTTCTTACTATATATTTAGAAATAAAAAATTGTCGAAACTCGAAACCTATTCATTATGGATGTCAAATCGTAGATATTAACGAAGGGATTATCTCAGTGAAGTCGGAATTATTTTAATTGGTGCAATATAAATTAATTACATATACAAAATCTCGGATAAGAGTTTGAAAGAGGAGAGGAAACGTATGAAAGTTGAACTAAATAAACAAGAGTCCTAACAACAAATATTACTGACTGGCCGCTTATTATAAAGGATAAGGATAATATATGTGTGTGCGGTCATTAATTACCATGTAATCTCATCTTTAAAAAAAACGTTGAAAACTCGCAGTCGATACCCTTTATGTGTGCAATGGGTAAACCCACCGAGTTCACGCAATAGCATGCGAACCACGTGAATCAAAGAAACTGCACAAATGTGATATGCTTTGGCCCAGAATGACATAATCATATTCATTGAGAATTCTCCTCCAATAAATTTCAAACCTAAAAAAAATTGACATGTGCCATTACCATGTCATCTTATAACATCGGTAACCCTGACTAAGTAGGACACCAAATGACTTGGAATTAAGTTGGAACCTATTTATTAATCAAATCCTTAACAAATTAATTATACCTGTTACCTGTACCAGCTAATCTCTCACCTGGAAATTGATCCAACTACAGATTGAAGTTTTGAAAATGATAAACATCAAAATTTACAATGTTATCTCCCATTGACTGAATACTGATATCAAATATATATGTTTTAGAAAATCATGTATCATATATATAGAGTAGTAATAATCTTTTAGAAAACTTTTAAACTATCATAATTGTCAACAAACACGCATGATTTACACCATCATTTGATTGAAGACTAATTCTTAGATATAGCCGGCCTGTTTGGCCAAGATTTAGCTAATTGAGTTTTAAGAGTTAGCTAGTTGAGGAATAGTGAATAGTAAGTGAAAGATAGTTGAGTATTTTGGGAGATAGAGTGTAGGTTTTAGGGGGGAATATTATAGGGATGTAAGAGATGTGTAAGAGAAGTGTAAGAAAGGTGTAAGAAGTGGGGTATGTGGTTAAGAGATAAAAGTGGTGGGTATGTGGGGTATGTGTAAGAGTGTGAAAGGAATAAATATGGGTATGTGGGATTGTGACACTAGTTGAGTTACAAACGGCTGGCCAAACACTTGAAAACTCAATTAGTAATTAGCTAAATGCTAATTGAGTTGCCAAACTCTTGGCCAAACAGGCCGAGCATCTTTTGATTTCTATTCACGATCGAGAGACAAATCAAATATAACATATCTGTTCCTGTTCCTGTGAGTTTTCTTAAGAAAAAGTCTCAAAAACTAATTCAGAGAGCCTTTGAGAAGGAAAAACTGGCCGGGTAATTAATTATTCATTTTTAAAAAAATTAATAAATTAGTAATTAAATTGCGAATTATTATTAGCATATATGATTAATGAGATTCTGCAGTTGAATGCTTCAAACTTGTGTTATTACATCCAACGTGATTGTTGCGTCTACACCAAGAAATCCATGAAGATTCATGCACACTTAATCATTCTTTCAAACTAAGTAGTAGTAGTTTATAAGCTTATTATTTGTATTGATTATAGACAAATTAACTAGAGCACATAAATGTGTATAATTTAGTTGGTTAGGGCCCTACTCACATGAAAGACAGTTGATAGATTCTATAAGAGTCTACAATACATTGATATTTTCGAGCAAACTTCGATTTTCAATTCTTAATTACGTACATTTGAAATTATGAGAGATTTAAGTTATAGGTGAACTGATCATGACATTTCACAACACCAAAGTGTACATTTCTTTACACGAACCTATTAATCACAAGAATTTCATAATTAAGCGTGATTTATATATGAAGCAATTATAAAATGAGTGATCGACTATGAAATTTTCCAAAGTACATGCAAGAGGTAAGGTTAAGTATGGTGTAAATGATATTTATTGGTCTATGGTAGGGGTCAGCATTTCATGAATAGTCACATGGTCCTAAATGTTCTGTGTCTTGATCAATGCGGTTGTGACATTACAAGCTGGTGGTGCGGAGAATTTTTGAAAATAATCTAGAGTAAAACTTGGATTGTATGAGGACATATGAGGTGGTTTAGGTGTAGTAGTTATAAAGAGTTGCAAGTAGGAGGTTTATTATTCGGTTCATGCGGATGCGGAGTACGTGTTTAGTAATAATTTGCTTATAAAATAGTAAGTATAAAGCTAAATTCTTACCAAAACATAGGGAAAAAAAACTGTTTTTTCTAGTTCCGAGATATATTAATCCTTTATATATATATACGATTTGTTGGGAAATAATGCACATAAGTGGGTTTTTTTTTTAAAAAAAAGAACACCTTTAACAGTTGATATTGATGGTAGTATTTTTTTAAAACGCCAGATCTATTCTACTCCTATACTATAGTAGTCATATAGGACCTTACAAGGCCACCCTAAACCATCTTATACCTTCAGCGTAGTTCGAATCCACGACTCTCTAATGCTACTCTAGCAACCTTGCCACTCTCCCACCCTCTTAACCCCAATGGTAATGGTGTTATTGTTAATGTCTATTATAAACTATTGATATTCATGTTAAAATGGTTGATGTTCACTATAAAATAGACAATGTTTAATGTAAGATATGTGATGTTACATGGAAACAGTTACTGTACTGCAAATTAAATCATGATTTCTACTTTCTTCGTCCCGGCATAAACATTCCAGTTTGTTATTTTTATATGTCTTTTAAAGTTTCTCATTCCTACTATTTGTATATTCTTCTGTCTTTATACAAAAAATATATATTTAAAATGAACTCATAATTAACTTCTCAAATTCATTACTAATAAATATAATCTAAACGGAACCACTAGCAATGTGTCATTTAAAGAATTCTTCCATCCTACTTTTTAGAGTAAGATGTCAAATTAGAAGTTTCGAACATGACAATAAGGTCCCATTTAATTCACCTGATAACATTTGAACTCAGCTCAATTCAAGTATAAATTTGAGCTACAAACACCTGAACTGGAATGACACAATTGAAATTAAGATAAACTGAACCGAGATCAAGTCATAGAAGAAATTCCGCAGAAAAGAAACAACTCCATTAATCATCTGCTCAATTCACATGAAAATCTCTAAATTGAACTGAATGGACCTGAACCGAACTAAACCGAATTCAAGTATAAATTTGTACTACATAATACACACCTAAACTAAACTAACTTAAACAAAATAAGATAAAACAAAACTGAAGAAAACACAACTGTATTCAAGGTGAACTAAACTCGTCCATCAATTTGATTTCTAAATGTACTACTATCAATTCATGGCCATTAATCTAATACATGTAATATTCCTGCTAAGTGTGAAAGTGAAATACAATAAAAACCTTGTAAGTGATGTTAGTGATGTTTCCAAGAAAGTGGAATGAATAGCTAAAACAATGCAAGGTGGTTTGAATAGGAGACCAAGACAAGTAGAGAATTGTCCATTGTTACTACTCTTGCCTTTTGTTTGTTTGTTAGCCAAATACATGAGACAAAATCTTACTCGTATTTTGCAAATTTACACGGATTATTATTTCTTGCTTACTTTTTTGCAGAATCCCTTCGATAGCCAATAGATCTAAACTGTAACTTCCAAAAATGCTTAACTCAAGATCTCTTTACCAAATTCCATGCAATGCACTCCCTACTTGTGTGATTATACTTCACTTTGAACTACCACTTCACCTTTCGAGGGGGCATACACTAGCCACATCTGCATAGTATTTTATACATTAAAGTCCGATTAAGTTACATCATCACGGTCTAAATAAAAATGTTGTATCGGGATAAATTAAGTTTAAGTATGTTGCATCGTGGTTTAAATGGCTCATCAATTTTGGATCGTATTTGTTTTGAAAATATTTGTTGTTATTTTCAGATTATGATCGAGAGATTATTTGTTGTAGTTGTAATGAGCCGACTTGATTGTTGTACGTCAACTTTCGAAGAACATTGGTTATGGTGCAATACTTCATTCATTAGTATATAAAAAAATACTTTTTTCCAAAAACAAAAATACCAACCACTTTTCAATTACTTCGCTGTTTAGAATTGCTCAATGTAGTACACATCTTTATCGGGAAGGAACTGCATACATTGTCATTTTATGTATTACTCTGGATAAATTACATATACCAATTCGCCCTACTTCTTTATAAATACATGTCAGATGATAAAAGGGCGTAACACCTCGATTGATTACGTGGTAGGAAAATAATTGAATGTACTTCATTTCAAAAATCCAAACATTTAGTCAAATTGGTTAATTTCAATGATTATATGTTCAATATTGTTACGCATTGAAAAAACGTGTATGATTCAACATGTGATATTACCATGGGTTTCTTGTTGTTTTCTAAAAATGTCATAATTGAAAATGTATAATCTTATCAATAGTCATCTTTATTATTTATTGATAATGTAAAGCAGCGAATGCTAGGCTTTTATAAATTTTTCTCATTTTATGAAAGTACATAGTATTCATTAAAGAATATTCATAATTCTGGGTAATTTCATTTAAGAATACTAGATAAATTTATAGGTAACGGTTGTATTGAGATCAAATTAAATTTACGTGTAGAAGTCTTAAACATTATATAGTTGTTGGCTAGACTTCTTTTGGTTAGACACATCCCAAATTGTCAATAAAAACACTTATGTTAATATTGCTATAGACGTCTTGATACACAAAATAAGACGTGTATGATAACCGTAGACAGATTAAGAAGTTATAAGGGTAATCGATTAGTAAGAAAGTTAGAATATCACAAGGGAGGTCGGAAATTCAAAGGTTCGGTACATACTTAGGCAAAACTCGAGCTAAAATAATTGCATTCCATCATTTTTCGTGAAGAAAAATATTTATGATTTGGAAATCTGGAAATCAGGTACAACTAGTACAACTGAATCCACCAAAGTATATGAATTAAAAAACTAACTTGAAAAAACAAAATAATATTTCCAGAATAATTGCCACGTCACACGTGGATTCCAACTTACAGCCTATGCCACAGAAGACTGACAATCTTTAATTATATTTTTCCCCCTTTACTTTTCCTTTTTCATTTTTTGCATCATTTACTTTATTTTATTATTTATTATCATAACATAAGAAATAAAAATATAATAATAAAATAAAATCACCTTCTTCTCCAGATCCTTTCTTCCTCTCTCTCTCTCCTCTCTCAAATTTTCAGCATCAAACATTCAAAGCAGCAAACAAAACCCTTTCCTCAAATCCCAAATGCCTTCACCCCTTTAACCCATTTCTACATTTCCCAATTACAAATCCAGCTCCTCCCATTTCTGCTTCTACACCCATTCCCATTTCTTGAAAATCAAGCAAACCCCCAAAAATGGGAGCCTGTACTTCCAAACCCAAACCCTCTGCAGAACCCATCTCCGATTCCTCCAATCCACCCGAAATCACCGAAACCAACACCCCAATTCCCTCTAAGAACGAAGAAAATGGCAAAAAGTCCCCCTTTTTCCCTTTCTACAGCCCAAGTCCGGCGCATTACCTCTTTTCCAAGAAATCTCCGGCGAGATCTCCGGCGCCGGGAAGTGGGACTCCCCGGAGGTTCTTCAGGGTCCCGCCTTCGCCGGCGAAGCACATAAAAGCGGTGCTGGCGCGGCGGCATGGCTCTGTTAAGCCGAATGCGGCGGCGATTCCGGAAGGGAAAGAGGTGACAGAGGGAGCTGGATTGGATAAAAGTTTCGGGTTTTCGAAGAAGTTTTATGATAAGTATGAGGTTGGGGAGGAAGTGGGGAGAGGGCATTTTGGGTATACTTGTAAGGCTAAGGTGAAGAAGGGTGAGCTTACAGGGATTGATGTGGCTGTTAAAGTCATTCCAAAAGCTAAGGTTTGGGATAATTTTGGTTTGGTTTTGATTGATCTGTATGTTTATTTCTGTTCTTGGTTTTTTGCTGTTTATGTTTTTGTATTAGTACTTGTTATGTTGTGTGATTTGTGTTTCTCTATTTGGTATATGGACTTTTATGGAAGTGAATTTGTCTTTTGTGGAAATTTGGGATTTTGATAGGTCTGCTTGCAGGGTGGTGGGGAGTTTAGGTAGCTTACTGTTGCATTTCCAAGTCAAACGGAACGGACGAACTCACCGTTGTGCTACGTCGTTTTGTGTTTAGTGAAATCCGAGGAAATCGTCTGAGTCTTTTATGGGTTCACTCTGAATTAGTTTTTGTTGCAAATTGTAAAGTTGATTCCATTTGGATCAACAATCATGGCATTTTATGGCTAATTACTGTTATATCTTAGGATGTTAAGTCTAGGGTGTATTCTCCAGTTCATTCCATTTTTTCTTTTAGCAGGTGATATGTGGACTATAGGTTGTATTTCATTGAACGCGGAAGGGGCCCTGCATATATGATCCTAGTTGAGATGTATATGTTAGGATATGTAGTGTGGGGATTCGGCATGGCTGTATGTAATTAATATGCTCATAGATTTCAGTGAGGATGTTCATGGTCGCTGCTAGCTCGTGTTAATAATGTAACTGCAATTCACTTTGTCGTATATGCTACATGTTCCAAGATTCCACGTGTAGTTTATTACAGGCATCCGCCAGTAAGTGATGTTTTCTGAGATGCTGCAAATTGATTAGATTCTTGAGTAACTAATCGCACGTGTGTTATGCATTCCAGATGACCACAGCCATTGCAATTGAAGATGTAAGAAAGGAGGTGAAAATATTGAGAGCCTTGACTGGTCATAACAATTTAATTCAATTCTATGATGCATTTGAAGACCAGGAGAATGTCTACATAGTGATGGAGTAAGCGTCTTGTATTTGATTAACTTTCTTCTATCACCAGATTCAGCATCAATTTTGTCGTGGTGACATTTGGTGCAATTTACATTTGTTTTTCTGTCCCTAAAAATGTGAAGTGGTACTTATTTTATTCCGAAATTTTATCTTCAGGTTATGTGAAGGTGGAGAGCTTCTTGATAGAATTCTTTCAAGGTATAATTTTATACTTATCTTTGTGATTATCTTGTAATTTAATTCACTATAAAGGCTTCCTTCAAGGGCTGGATTCTGTATTTCGAAATCAATAGCATAATATCTTCGTTGTTGTCACAGGGGTGGAAAGTATGCAGAAGAGGATGCAAAGATCGTGATGATACAAATACTGAATGTCGTCTCATACTGCCATCTTCAAGGCGTAGTACACCGAGATCTCAAACCTGAGGCAAGTGGTCTTTCACATTATATTCTGTGTTCACTTTTAAGAAGTGCTTAAGTACGTGGAAATAAGTAATGTTTAGACTTTAGACATGCATTATTGGTTCTATTGTCCAATGTAATTATGCAAAACTAGTGAAATGATATTACATATGTAGATTTTCATCTATTATAAGTCTTTCTAACTATAGCTTTCCGCTGGTGCAGAATTTTTTGTTTACGTCCAAGGAAGAAACCTCCGTATTGAAAGCCATAGATTTTGGATTGTCAGATTTTGTAAAACCAGGTTGGTTTTATGTTTCTTTCATTTTTTAGTGCTAATTTTTGTATAATCAGGTAGAGATATGTGGACACTAAATTGAGTGGTGTAATCCTTCGCAGATGAAAAGCTAAATGATATTGTTGGAAGTGCATACTATGTGGCACCTGAAGTCTTGCATAGAGCGTACAGTACTGAGGCTGATGTCTGGAGTGTTGGTGTGATAGCGTACATCCTGCTATGTGGAAGTCGACCATTTTGGGCTCGAACTGAGTCTGGTATATTCCGTGCTGTAGTAAAAGCCGAACCAACTTATGAAGAGCAACCTTGGCCAACTTTGTCAGCCGAAGCAAAAGATTTTGTGAAGCGTCTCCTAAATAAGGACCCCAGGAAAAGAATGACCGCCACTCAGGCCATGTGTAAGTCTCTCTTATTATTTTAGAAGATAATATCACAGAAATTTCCGAAGTTTCTCGTCTTCTATCTACAAGTAGAATTTGGCATAAAAACTTCCTAAACTTGGAAAGAAAGCGGATTTCTGTGGAGTTAAAAAGCAAAACATGTATGTTTGTAACAAAAATATGACAGGATTTGATACCATATATCATTGATCTATTTGCTGATAAACTCTGGGTAGTTATTGGTCTTGAATGACATTTGTGAAATTTCTGTTTCAGGTCATCCGTGGATCAGAAATACAAACGACATCAAAGTGTCATTGGATATACTAATTTTTAAACTTATAAAGACTTATATGCGCTCATCTCCTCTCCGGAAAGCTGCTTTAAAGGTGTGTCTATTTGTATTCTACATATTGGGTTTCTTATACCATATTGTTTCTTACTGAGCTATCCTTTTCAGCTTTCTAATTCGTTTATAAATTTGCAGGCTTTGTCAAAGACATTGACCGTGGATGAACTTTTCTATCTAAAGGAGCAATTTGCACTGCTAGAACCAAACAAAAATGGAACCATAAGTTTAGACACTATTAGAGCGGTTCGTCTTGTCAGATTGATATAATTATTTATTGTTCTGTAGAAAATCTTTGTCTCACGTAGTGTTGTCTGTTCAGGCCTTGAAGAAAAATGCAACCGATGCCATGACCGACTCACGCATCTATGATCTCCTCTCTTCCGTATGCTTCTGACCCCTATTTTACAAGTTCCTAAAGAACAACGTATTTTCATGACCTTTGCATATATCTTTTTTTAACATATCTCTCTCTCTCTCTATTCCTGAAATCAGCTTGGTGCTCTTCAATATCGAAGAATGGATTTTGAAGAATTCTGTGCTGCCGCATTAAGTGTGTATCAGTTAGAAGCTCTCGAGAGATGGGAACAACATGCTCGCTGTGCTTATGAACTCTTCGACAAGGATGGCAACAGGACTATCATGATCGAGGAGTTAGCTTCGGTAAATGTTTACGAAAATTTTGGGATAATTATACTTGGCAACCCCTACATTATACATCCATTTAGACTTGCATTCCTGAGCTCTTTCCAGATGAACTCTTTGCCCTTAGCTCTTATATTTTCTCGCATATCATGGAGTATCCCTCTTAAGATTTTCTTGTTACATGGGCATCGGATGCAAATTAAGTTGGCAAAGTATAATTATCTCTTGTGTTTTTTTGTCGACGTATAGAGGAAACATAAAACTGACATTGTGTGAATTCATTGCAGGAACTCGGTCTCAGTCCTTCGGTGCCAGTTCATGCTGTTCTACATGACTGGATTAGACATACTGACGGAAAGCTCAGTTTCCTTGGTTTTGTGAAGCTGTTGCATGGTGTTTCAAGCCGGTCTATTGCTAAATTCCATTAAACTCCCCATTAAAACTTGAGTTTGGACTCGTACAACCAACCTCATGGGCCATGATCTTTGCAAAAATAGGAAGGTCTTATGCCATGCTACTTGAGTTGCTGCTAACCGGTTTTATGTAACTTGTGCCAAATCCCTATGTATCACCTAAAACTCACCCTTATATATTAAGAAACCCTGCAAAAAGACATCCCTTTTTTCTTTCTTCCGCAGTTTGAGAGTGAGGATTCACTTGCAGTAAATGAAAAAGAAACAGGATTGTCCTTGCTATAGGAGTGACATTAATAGATCTGGCCCAAGTTGTATATAATACAGGGGTTTTCAGACGGTTGTGCTACCGTGTAAGGTGTATGGAAGTGTAAGGAAGCGTATCTGGTATGGAGGGAGAGTTGTTGGTTGTATTGTTCTAAAGGAGGAGAAAATCCTGGAATTGTGTAAAGCTTGTTGTTAGACTTGTTAGTGTTTGATTGCAGATGAGAACATTTCTCAGCTGTTTAGTGGAGAATATATAACATTCTGACATGATCTTCAATCACATTTCTGTGTTCTTGAGTTCCTTCTTGACCCATTGATCAATCAAATTTTGTGGGTTGCTAACTTGTCTTCTGTGTTCACTGTAAAACTAGGTTAATTTGTGAAAGTAGTTGAATCTATATGAAGTAGTATTAGCCAGGTAGACGGCTAGCGATCGAAGCTGATCTACAGTAAGTGTCTTGATGAATCACCTTTTCGTTGGGACTAATCACTTTTTCTTTGGAAACGGCAGGGGGTGACTCGAATCCCAACTTATTCAATGGAAGTTAAGTATGTTACCAACTGAGCCACACTATACAATCTATTGGTGTGAGAGCCTTTTCAGAGAACTGAAGACAACAACTATAGGTCCGAGTTTAAGAATAAGAGATAGTGTAACCCATACTGCATAACAAGTGAAAGAGTTGTCGGGATGGTGGAAAGTTGCAAGACAACTTAGACAAGAGGCCAAGGAGAACACTATAGGGTCATGGTGAGCTTCACTTGGTGACAATTTTTGGATATGAAGCAAAGATTCGGGAATCTTTCAACCTTATGTGCTTCGGGTAAACCAAACAGTGGCCTAAATTGGTATTTCCGAAGGTCATGCAACATGCATGCAAAAGAAAATTTGCAATGTGAAAAGTGTAAAGGTAAGTTGCAGGTCGGTACCTAGAGGTGCATGGTACCAGACCGTTGTTTTTGTTTTTTTTTTTTAAACGACAAAATTTTATTGCATAATTACATGTATACAAAGTTTCAAGTCATCACCAGACGTGGTACCAAACTGTTATTTAAATAAAGAAGGCAATACTGAACGTTTTGAGGTCCAAAATATATCTATATGTTCAGTAAAAAACTTGAATTTTCAGAATTTTTCAAACTATAAATCCGGAGGGGAAAAAAATCTTATAAACTCTTGAGAGTGTTCGGATGAATTACAGGCCTGTACGTGAGTGGGCCATTTTCTGGGGAATGAGGTGTGAGTGTGACCAGCATATCAGAATCTGTTTTCATGCCCATCTACAATGAGACATTCTTCCCAAAACATATTGGGCTTAAGGCCCAGATATAACCAATCAACCTATAAAAAGCTTA
>JAYMSL010004458.1:0-11089 GCA_036897195.1 Plantago coronopus | reverse complement strand
TTTATAATAATAGTGCCCAAAACAACCCATAAAGCATGACAACACTCCACACAGCAAATCCACAGGAAGGACATAGGGCCAAACAAATATTTCAAATGTTAATTGACTTCTAGAAAACATCAAATAATAATAGAAACAACGCATAAACACAGTAGGCACTCAAGTAGAGTATCATTTAAATCTCTCATGTTGACAGAAACATGGAAGTCTACTGGAAACTACAGTATGGACTATTGGACTATGATGGCATTAGTTGCTTTTTTATGGACAATGATTCAATTATTAACATTACCAAACCAAAATCACGCAGAGATGTAATACCTGCACTGCAATGAAGGAATACATAGTGTGATTGAGCTTCCAGTGACCGAGTTCATGAGCAATAACAGCAACAACTTCCTCCTCGTTTTTGCACTGCATTGAATTTTTTGTGCTGTAACATATATGATAATATACAAGAATGCTCTAAAAAAGAGGGGCAGTGAGAGCAACTGGATAAATTGTTAAGAGTAACATGAAGGGAAAACAGCGCGCTGGATGGAAAATCATTTCATATCTTCAATCACTATTATGAATTCAGTTAGAAACTTTAACTTCCAGTACCCGACCATTCTCAATGGCTAAGGCCTAAGGGCATAGCCCAATGAGATAGCATTTGTCAATAACAATCAGCTTCATTACATGCTACAGGATTATGTAGGAATCCCATTTTTCTTTACATAATATCACCATTCAAAATTCACGAACCATGGTTAGAAACCATGCTGATTGGTAATCACTGTCATGGATTTGTTCAAGGGTCATTGATTGACTAATACGGACTCACATGCAAAGTGGGCTTCTAAGAGGGGGGTCTAAATGAAATAAAGTCTTTGTTCAATCATGCTGGTTGGCAACCAAATAGTTCTTCGTCAAGCAATCATTCATGACTAACGTTATTCTAAATATAACTAGACACCGATGAGCGGGGCAAAGTAACAACACAAAATTGATTTCTCAGGATATCAATGCATATAGAATAACCTGTAACTAGTCTGTACATTGATTTCTCAGGATAACAAGTAACAACTAATATAATAAGCCAGCCAGTAAGCTTAAGTTAAGCTTTGGGCAAAACAAAAGGCAGATCTGAATGTAGCAACTGAAATAGGGTGCGTAAAACAGGCGCAGAGTAGGATAGGATAAATTTAAATAAAATCAAACCAAGCAAAACATCCATACCTGTTGTATTAAAGTATCGTAAAGTACAATCCGCTTGTTCTTGAAAAATCCATACATGTATGCCTACAGATTAGACTTTCATGTTAATAAACCAGGAATGCAGATAAAAGAATGTGAACTGCAACAACAAAACAAGATGAATGATATGCACTGCCTCTAAACCAATTATGTTACATAGTATGCAAGATCTTTCATTACAAGTTCAAATACCACAATTTTTAAGTTTCTCTCCCAATTCTACTCCTTAGCATGTGGCTCTCTGTGCAGGCATGAGGCAACACATGCTAAACCATTGAAGTTGAAAATTAAAATCTAACATTAAGCTATACACATGAACATTCACATCTGATTTTTTTTTTAGAGAGATTCGCATCTGAACTCCGAATCCTCTCTTCATTCCCCCTTCACCAGAACACAACGATACAAAGTAGAGGAAAAGCCATAACCAGAGTTGATCAGTCAAAAGGGCCAAACAGAAAAGAAAATGAAACAAGATATATTATGCATTAATCAGAAATTTCTGTTTAAGCTTTCAGAACTATCCCTTTGTAGAGCTTCATATATGATGGAACAGTAGAAAACATAGCACATGTTGCCAACCCAAAAAAAAAAAAAAAAGTGCAAATAAAAGCGTACTCACATTGCTATGACTTGACCTAGTTGATCCATCGACGACAAACAACTTTTTCAAAGGGAATTTCAGCGATGAAGCAAGACCTTCAATCTTGGTCCTCAGATCTCCCTCTGGAAGCTGCCCGTGATGAAGAAAAAAATGAAATATATAGATCATACAAGCAAGCATCATAAAAGAGCTTATTTAACAGACTACTTATAAAGTTTTATTACTTACAGGAGTGAATTTGTTGAACAGCGGAGCTATAAGAACTGGATAGATAGTCATCATTACAAGAGATAGGACCAACATAAACATCCAGAGATATATGGCCAAGTACGGACCTCCTTTCTGCATTCAAAAGATGTTTCCAAGAAACAGGGAACTCAGTACAACTGAAAGTCTGAAACAAATAAATAACATGTCAACATGAACTTGAGGCTCTCCTTTCCTTTTATGGTTTTATTACATACACATAGTGATGTACTCATGTACATGCAGTAAATTACCTGCACTATCACAATGATGGCAGCCACAATGGGAGGACCAATCACTATACTCAAAATAATTCCTTTTATCATGTCCCTAAAGAATAACCACACCGTTTGCTGCAGAAAAAAGACATAAGCAGCTTTAAGTAGGTCATAGGATTGTAATATGAAATTAATTTGTAGCAAAATAAGAACAAGTAGAGCATGTAATGCACAAAGTAACTAAGGTGGCTATATAATTTCATATGCAATAAAAGAAATTATATGATCATGTGGTCATAGTAAACCAAGTACCTTGTTGAAACCATGGCGAGACTCAATCACAAAAGTTGAGTATAGAGAAAACGGCAAATCAGTAATCTGAATAATATGTCAAAGCAAAAGGATCACTGAGAGAGTTATGGTAATGCAATAGATTAAATATACAAGGACACAAGTAGAGCGTGCAGATAAAGATCATAAACCCAACAATAGGCAGATATAGGAAACTCACCTGAGACCAAATTGTAACACCAGCCAAGAATGAGAGTGTGTGTAGTATTTCATTCTCAGCATTAAAACCAGCAACAACCAAAAACTCCCCTGACCTCTTTAGTTACAAACAAAATTACATTATTAGGAACATGAGTCATGAGTAACAGTGATGCTAAAACCAGCAAAGATGACCAGGAGTAAAATATATCACCTTCCAAAACCACGGCAAGACACCATAATACAGTATTGAGAAGTCCATAACTAGAGTTACAAATTCGTGCACAAAGTGGAAATTGCTGTTACAAAAATCACGGTCAGAACACACAATTACTAAAGAAAATGTATTCCACCTAACCAAAATATTGAAGGAAAAGAAGAAATGAGTTAAAGCTTAAAACCTTTTGTCAAGACTATAGGCTCGGGACTTTTCAAATTTTTCTTGGCTGATTACTCCAATCAACGGCTTTGGAAGAGTGGGCAACTTATGAGCTTTGTGTTGCCGCAAATCAAGGTATGTCTCAAAAATATAGACCACTAGCATGAAACCTGAATATACAAGATAAATTTAAACGTCAAAAGGTGCAACTGACAAATCTTAAGAGAAAGCATCCCAGAGTGATCACTTGTGAGGATAGTATTGAAGAATTAACAAAGAAGAAACAACATATTCAGGATACAAAAATATATAACTCTCAACAACAAAAGCGGGAAGAAGTTATACGAACAAGACGTTCCAGTCTTTCTTATGAAATTGAGCAGCAGCAAGCAGGTAAATAAGAACAACAAACTTACTGCTTGCATATGTGGTGGATCACTTGCTAATAGATTTTATGACAAAGGATTAGAAACATATAGCAAGACACAATGAAAGACTACATACAGGAGGGTACATGTATATGATGAACCTTCTTGGTAATAATTCATACAAATTTTTTGTTAAAATATCTGCAGCAATGGTATGCTATGGGTTGGTTGTGCATACATACATGTATTTATGATTTAGCAATCAAATACGCAAATCAACATACATATATGAGGCCAGTAGATTACTCATAAATCTAGTGTTCGAAACAACTTTCACTGTACACCGACTTCCTTATTACACTACTTTTCAGAATCTAATGAAAATGACCAAGCAAAATGTGTGATAAAATGCACAAAAATATTCCATATATATATTGACACTATACATATCATTCAGTTGTGGAGTTTGAAGGTCAGATGCACCATACAGGAGGTCTAAAGGAATTGATGCATTAAACACTGCTCAATATGCACAATCTTGCAGGGAACAAAACTATATTCCATTTGCTAATTTTACTCCCCCAGATCAGTTCCAGTTCCTAAGAGGCTAAGACGCTTCCCTCAAACTAATAGGTCGGGGTTCGAGTCACTAGGGATAAATGGGGTAGCATTATTGATCATCGCTTTGCCGCTTCCATAAAAGGGTTTTAATTCCACAGCAGACCATCTACAACAACAAAAAATCCAGCTCTGAGCTGCCTCTGACTGAGTTAACTTAGTAAATTTAGGCAGAGACTAGATAACGTTCAATAGCAAAGGCCACTGCTATTAAACCGATTCAACAAACAAGCAGAAATCCAAAAGTAACCAAATCATGGTTCGACCAAACTGCACGCTAAACCCTAATTCAGCTGGAGTTAACAAGCAAACAGGTTTAAAACCGATAAACACCGAGTCTGCGAACAAAAACCACGCGCCAAATCGAGAAAACCAAATCGGATTGATGAAGAACCACATTCAGCTTATCGCACAGAAAAAACAAAAAGGATAAACGTTTACGAGCATTTCTCAGTCATTCTAGGTATTCAAGCAGAACGCAAAATACATTAATGCAGTGATCTAAAAGCATACCAAGCACAGCTTCGAGGTACGGGAACGCCATTGTTGTTGGGTGTGAGACTGAGAGAGCTTTTCTTTTCTTTCTGCAAAAGAAAGGTCCGGGAGATGGATTGTACGGATTTACCTGGAAGAAGAAGAAGGGTGCCAGGGGAAACTTGACTCGGGTCGTTTAAGTCTTTAAGACCGGATACGGGTCGGATAGAATTTTTTTTAAAAATAATTACATAAATTCTTTCGTAAAGTCTCGGAAAATTCCGGAATTTCCTGAGTCTTTACGAAATTCCGGTTTTTGTCTTTATAATACAAAGGGTGCTACGACTTAGGGTTCGATCGCAAACCGTGCGTTGTTACTTATGGTTTAACCAGTATTGTCCGGTTATGTGTAAATTTTAGTTTGTATCTGGGGTATTTGTTTTCTGGGAGTTCTTTTTTTACTGTCAACGGTTTTTTTATTAAGTAACTGGGCGTATTTTCTCAACTGTCTGGGGTTTTTATTAAGTAACTGGACGTAATTTCTCAACTGTCTGGGGTTTTTTTATTAAGTAACTGGGCGTAATTTCTCAACTGTCTGAGGTTTTTTTATTAAGTGGCTGGGCGTATTTTCTCAACTGTCTGAGTTTTTTTTATTAAGTAACTGAGCGTATTTTCTCAACTATCTGGATTTTTTTATATATGATTTACGATTTGTTTTTAGGGTTCACCATTTACCCTTAGGTTATATAATAATTGCCAAAGGTTTTCATGTATCCGAATTACTGATGAGTGGGGTTTTTTTATTAAGTAACTGGGCGTATTTTCTCAACTGTCTGGGATTTTTTTATTAAGTAACCGGGCGTATTTTCTCAACTGTCTGGGATTTTTTTATTAAGTAACCGGGCGTATTTTCTCAACTGTCTGGAATTTTTTTATTAAGTAACCGGGCGTATTTTCTCAACTGTCTGGAATTTTTTTATTAAGTAACCGGGCGTATTTTCTCAACTGTTTGAGATTTTTTTATTAAGTAACCGGGCGTATTTTCTCAACTATGTGGGATTTTATAAACCATATATGCGCTCGCGGTTAATAATGTAAGGAACCGGAATTTCCATAAGCTTATGGAAATTCCGGAATCACAAGAGACTTATTCAAATTCTTTTTATTTCATTAAACAGGTTAAATTACAGGTTAACCAAACATGAATTTCTATCACTTACAGTGTTCCGCAGGACACTGAAAGTAGGGTTGAGCAAAACTGAGACCGGACCGGAGGACCGGACCGAATTTCCGGTCCTCGATCCGGATCTCGGTCTAGCAAATCTGGAAATTCGGTCCTCGTAGGGAAGAAGGGCTCCGCCGTCTGCACCCACACTGCCTCTCCCCACCACCTCGCTGACGGATTCGTACAACTATAAGTCTGCAAGTCTATAACTCTTTTTTAGAGAGGCGGATTCGTTTAGATTCAGAGAGGCGGATTCGTACAACTGCAAGTCTGTAACCCAACCCCAACAGTGTGCCAAAGAGCTAATCAGTTTAGCTTAAAGGAAGGATACTTGTTACAACCTCACAACTATTGCTGTTTGCTTCACTTTGATTGAGTAGAAACTTTGATGGAAATGTTTTTGTTTTTTTAATTATATTTTATTAATCTCGGTCCAACTCGGTTCGGTCCAGGACTGGACCGAAATTTTCGATCCGGTCTCGGTCCAAAAATCCGACATTCGGTCCGGCCCTTGACCGATGCTCACCCCTAACTGAAAGTACTACCATCACCTTTATTGGAGAGTATCCAAACCTTAAAAAATACTGTACAATAAATAAAAAGACAAAAAAAAAATAAAAATATAGTGAGCCAATTGAGAACAGGGATTTCTCAAGAATCGTCACTAAGGTTGCCCGGTTGGCTTGACCATGCCGACAAGACCCCTCATAAAATATGATATGAGCCAGGAACCATCTTAGGAACATCGACTCTTCCCGATCAGAAATGTATAATCTGGTTGGAGAACCTACGTACAAGATATCTCCTGGTGGTTTTGGTAAGAGACCAGGAGGACACCATGCCCCACCGATCATACGTGGAATGCGATTTTCTGGACCAAATTCCGAATTTCCATCCAGAAAAACTAGGTTAATGTCCCCCGGCTCGATACTATAAATATCCCCATCCCTCTATTAGTCTCCGAGCATACCTCGAGTCGGACCATCCAAACATTGAGTTATACTATTGGTTTGTCTAAGGCAGGCCAATCTTGCGAGTCTAACCCCTCCCCTCCACTCCACCCCTCCACTCTTCTCTTTCAGGAACGCCTACGGTGGGAGCGATGGAACGTATAGTTCTACTCGAACGCCTTTACAAGGAGTAACCACCTTGACCTTAGCTTTCCCTAACACTTAGCATCTTCAAAGGACTCTAGACTTATTATATAAAAATTACATGATTGAGGACTGGAAAATTGGACTCGATCGTTTTCACCCTCATCAAAACATAACATGAAGGTCGGGTTTGATAAGCAAATTGTGTGACTAAATATTCAATCCCATTTATATATTATTGATACATCTAATTTATTTCATCGCAAAATTTTGCGCTCCCTAACATATTACAGTTCTTTCTTTTTATCTTGTCACATAATCTTGCGCTTGCTAACTCCAGATAGTTTTTTTCCCTTCTCACATAATTTTGCACTTACTAAGATGAGAGTTCCGTTTAAAAAAAACAAACATGACAGTTCAATTGACAACGAAGTCCAACTTAATTGGTAAACGCTCCACCTCTCCCATCAATAGGGTTAGTCTAAACCCATACCATTTCAAAAAAAAAAAGTTACAGTTTCATGTGGAGGCAAAACTATACTTTTTAACCTTCAACATAAGTATGCCTAAGGAGCAGCTTGTTTTCATGCTATAAACATAGATATCAAATGAAAAAGAACAAAAAAAACCTTATACATAATGTGCAGAATAATTCTGGGCGTTAACACTTAACAAGGCCATAAATACTATTCAATTATCCCCAAAAATGAAAAACCTAACCTGTACCAGTGAGGTCCTATTATACCAGTTAACAAAAGCTTACTCAGCTGAACACTACTGTCTCATTTATCTATCACTGACACAACAGCTATAAACTTATACCAGGCACATCAGATTTCCGTCGGGCCAACGATCCAATCATCTCTAGGATCGCTCGCACCGTTACTTGGAGGGATGCCAGATGCAATGTTCTTGAGATGCATGTTGTAATGCACAAATGCAAGATCATTGAGCCTTTGATGTTCAACTTGGCTTCTTCCCTTCTTGAGAATTGTCTCTGCCAAGGTCCTCTTGAGCTGAAACTTTGATGCGCCATGGCAGGTCTGGCTTAGGACTCGGATCGCAAACCTCTGGAGCTCAGGACATTTCCCTCCGTACCTAGACCACCAATCCACTGCAATACAATTTAGGTATTAGACATGGTTTGAGAAAGTTATTATCTTTTGCCACATCAATAGGCAATGCGAAAATTTATTTTGCGCTAAAACCTTTTTGCGTGTTTTCTATTTGTGCAAAAAACTATAGGAAATACCTGAAGGAACATCCAATCTGTTGTCCGCTTCACGTCCCTCAGCAAAAGAGCCCGAACCATTTTGGTACAGTTCAAGCTGGTTAAGTAAACGCCTCAATACACGACGACTTTCTGTCGAGAGGTAAATGCAAGTGAAGAGGCCAAGGAAAATTTCACGATCGATATGCACATCATCTGTATAAAAGATGTTCGGGTTCAGATAGTACCCTGCTGCATGAAGAGGGCTATACAGGTGACCGTTCCATACGTCATCTATGGCACTCCAGTAGGGCTTGTGCCTAGATGTTTTGTTGAACCCCTCTTTAATTGTTTCCTTAACCTGATCCATTGTCTCATATATGCAATCCATGTGCCACTTGTTGTTGCTCATCCACTCCAAGGTGCGGACAAGAGGAACAGCTGCCGTTACAAGTGTTCTAGCCGAACTCCAGAATAACTTGTTCCGAACCAAGTCAGCCACTCTTTTACCCTCATCAGTCGAAGTATAGGAACCGGAAGAGAGAAACATTGATTTCAAAGTCTTCTCCTTATCCACAATGTTATCCAGGGTGAGATAGGGAAGAGCCAATTTGGTCTTAGAATTCACGACCAATTCTTGGCCGTTCATGCAATCGTGTAGACGTTCAAGAACATCTGAACGACCATGAATAAACCTTGTAATGATCTTGGCCTTATCTAGCGTCTCACTGACCATAGCCCCGTATTTCTCCAACATAAGCTCCATACAGCACTGTGTATCCACTGTCCAGAAGATCTCTGAGTATTCCTCCATTACTTCCTTACCTATCTCTTTCATGATGGCCGAGGTAGAGTTCGTTATGATCTGGACTACCTTGTCGACCCCAACCTCCTCTATTATTTGTCCGATGAATGACACCATGGCTCGCATGTCATTGACAAGATGAGAAATGTCACATGATCGGAGATAAAGCGCACCTTTTGGGCAGTCCACCAAAATATTCACAAGAAATTTGCCTTCCACACTTGTCCACCCATCTAGCAAAATGCTGCACCCAGTTTGCGCCCATGAACCTTTGATCTCATCGATATACGGTTGCATTTCCTTCTTAAAATCCTCCAGAATCCACCCTTTAAGTTCTTCGTTGGTAGGAATCTCGACATCTGGTCCGAAACCAAGGGTGATTATTCCACGAAAGCTAGGCGATCTTGCACCATCAAAATCCATTCCATTCTCGTAAAAGTATCTTGCGATACTCATTTTAGCTTCCTTTATCCGTGAATCATCTCTGATATTGCTACTAGATCCTTCTGGTTGTTCGGGTGTGGAAACATTTTGACCAGGCTCCCTTTTGGGACGCTTTATACTCTGAGAGCTGCTTGTTTGTGCACGTTGATCCTTCACTTTTGTCTTTCTTATGTCTACATTTTCACCATACTGTAAAACTTTCTTTACGGCATCGGGTACTTGGGTACAAGTACTTATGTCTGCAACAGATCCGCTCAAGTGGTCCTTGAGCCAGTCGACACTTTCACCTACGGTATCGCAAAAGGGACATACTACTCTGCTAGGCTGATTAGACATTATAGAATCCAGATGACCAGCACGGACTTCACTGGGCGACAATTTCTGCACACAAATGAAAATGTGATTAATAATGATTATGTGCTCTCCAAATGTGCAAGTAATGCCTTGCTTATCACATTGGAAGCTAAAATCGACATTTCATAATTTCACTCAAAGCACTCATTTTGAAAAGAAAATCTTTGAATTATTGTACTTTAATCGCAGAATTCATTAAGGTCAAGAAAATCCAACATGCACAAACAAAAGAGGAAAACATCTTTAAATTAGAGCGCAAGAAGAGAAGGCAAAAGATTCAGTATATAAGTGAAGGGCATTCTGCACCTACAATGAAAACGTACGAGTTCCGGGACCCACAGACAGTGTAGTCCAAATCCTCGGGACTCTTACGAAGCTAACACAAATACAACAAAGTAATGATTGATCTACAGTCCTTTTCATTTAAAACAAGATTTGGCTTGACAGAATTAATAGGTGTCTACTTATTGCAGTGAAGATAGTCAGGTGATTCGACAACCCCTCCCCGGTATCATCACTTACCCTAATCAAACCTACTGCAGAGGTTGTTGCAAAACACATCACTACTTATAGAGAAGTAAACATTCAAAACAAGTCAAATTACATGCATGTTTTCTTCCAGTGAGAATGAAAAACAATTACACCAACCACAAGGAGTGCAGAAGTTGTAATTCTTTGGTACTTCAATAAAAGCCTTATACAAAATTCATAATGTATACATTCGAAATCTTAAGCCCACACCCATGACCCACATACATTCCCAGCCCTTTTCAGCAAACATATGTCAATGCCTCTCTATCCATGCATTTCTATATATACTCTACCCTTATATAGAGCATCAAGAATCACACTCCAATTGACAATGCACCCCAACATACTATCTTTAACACACACATCAGAAAGAAAAAAAAAGGAAAAAAAGTCCTTTTCAGTATACATGTCAATGCCCAATCTATTCAATTCTATATAAACCCTACCCCTAAATAGCGTCATGAATCACACTCTAATTGACAATGTACACAAAAATACCATATTTAACACACATCAGTAGAAAAGTAGTCTAGGTGTAGCAGTAGAGTAGATAGATTTGCCGTTTCAAAAACAAAAAAAAAAAGAATAAAAGAACGAAACGAATTCAGAGCAATGCACATAAAATTCTGTCTTTAAGACATACATCAGAAAATAAGAAAGAAGGGAGACAGAGCAATGCACACAATAAATTCAATCATAAAAACACCATCAAATCAAATTTAAAAGGAATACAGATCAAATAGATACTCCAGAGAGTTGAGCTTTTAAACTGACCAGCAAATCCTCGGTTA
>JAYMSL010004457.1:0-11091 GCA_036897195.1 Plantago coronopus | reverse complement strand
TATAATTTGAATCATAGGTCGGTATATACATCTATGTTGTTGAGTATAACACGTATGTTTATAAACATATAGGTGTTTTGATTTATAACATAGGATTGTCTAACATGTCTAATTAGAAGTTGTGTTAATACAAGACTCTGTGAAGAAAAAAAAAACATCTTAAATTGGGTCAAATAATGCTCCAAAGTTTCATCAAACTCGGCCCCCACCCCACCCGCTCCCCAAAAAAATAAATAAAATTGATCTTGTCCATGTGATATTTCGCCCCCTCCTTTAAGAGTTAGTGACTGTCCTCTTTCATTTGATGACCCACCTTCAACTTGATTTCTCTATGTGGCCATATAGGTCTTGGACCCACAAACATCCGTATGATATCCACTCCACACTTTAAGACGATGCACATGCCTCCCCTTAAGCTCGAAGAACTCCTCGTCGACTATCACGAGGACTATCCAAAATACTTTCAACGAATCAACATCGCGAGAACAATAACTCCTCAGATAATAATATGATATCCATATTAGCAAAGAATTACCAAGAAATCATGTATCCCCCATCCGGCCATCCCCCTATTGTAAAAGCTTGCCCCAAACCTTATTCGGGCCTTTCCTTGTAAGCATAGAACCCAACTTTACATTAGGTCCCGGCAACCAAATGGTCCCTTCCAAGCCGACCCTTAGTCGTGCAACCTCCTAGTGCCTTCGACCAACACTTGAGCAATGTCAGGTGTCTAGACACATGAATCGGCAGAAAGGTATTAGAGTCAAGTTCCGACTCCCTATACCTTGTCTGGATTCTCCCAGTTAGGCAGTCCTTGCAGACGCATCACTCACCTTAGCCATGTGTGGATTCACACACCACTTCTCTTGGGAAGGTTCACCGCTCAACTCTTACAATTTGGATACAACATCCTTTTAGCGCCTCGACTTCTTGATCATGGGAGTGAAGAATTGAAAGCTCGAGTTTGCTGACTATGTTATGTTTGGAAATTTTCAAATGAATTTTACCTGTTCTTGTGAAAATATTTCCTTTAAATTTGTAACTGGGTCGGTCATGACTCGTTGACTCTTGAAATTTAATATTTGGGTCTTAAGGACCCATTTTTCTACATTGTAATGCCTTGTTCCCCTAACCTGAATTGAACTAGACTGAATTCAAGTATAATTTTGAATTACACAATACTGAACTAAACTAAATATACCTGATCTGAACACGAGATGAATTGAATAGGTTCTAAATCCGTAAAACGTTTTTAAAAAGTAGGAGTAAATAACAATTTTTTTTTTTAAAAAAAAAACAATTTTCTGAAATAGAACCAAACCCGACACCTGCTTGCTTGGGTAGTGTCCATATTTAGAATGTTGGAACATTCCATTTCCTCCTTGACCTTCTTCTTCTTCTTCTTCTTCTTCTTCTTCTTCCTCCTCACCAAACTTCCTTTAAAAGGACCACCACCCCAGATCCATTCCGCCGCCAGATCCGCCGGACTCGTATTCCCCTCTCACATTTATTCCAATTCTTTCACCAAATGCTATATTGCCCCTTGACCCGAACCCCCAAGCGGGTCGGTTTTCATTTCTTCCGGTTCTGAGTCATATCCACCTACATGAGCTTCCATTTTCTTGATTTCCCCCCCTTTCATTTGGGGCTGTGAAAGTTAAATCCAAGGCTGCTTTCTTTTTCCTCCTCTCTCTCTTTTTCATCAAAAGCTCGCATCTTTATGAACAGCTGATTCAGAATTTGGGTCTTTTTGGGATGGCATTGGAAGGCAAAGAATAGGAAATGGACAAGGAATTTGATGCCAAGCTCAGGATTCAGGGTAATAGTAATAGTTCATCCTCGACCAATAATAATGGTACTAGTAATGCTAATCCTCAGAGATCCAAGAGCTTTGCATTTAGGGCACCACAGGAGAATTTCAGCATCCAGGATTTTGAATTGGGGAAGATGTATGGTGTTGGTTCTTATTCCAAGGTCCAATCTTTCTTCCCTTTCTTGTTATTCAGCTTTGTTTTTCTTATGTAGAAATTTGTTCCTTTTCATTTAGGGCTGTTGTTGATTGACTTGATTCTTTAAAAAAAAAGTGATTTTGAATTCTGCATGTCAAAGTTTGTGCATTTCTGGTGTGGAGCTAATTTCGTAATAATTAGCTTGTGTGTGTTTGTTTTATACGACTTATGCATTTCATAAGGCTGCCTCAATTTCATAACGTTGGGAGTTTTGCGTCATATGTTTTAATGTAATCCTTGTCAAGTAGGGTGGAACAGAAAATAGTGCCTGTCTTTTGAAACGCTGTTTCATAGTGGAGCTTTTGTAATTGGCTCTAGTAGTACATTACACAATCCATAATCTTATAAACGCCTGTAATGGACCGATTGCATGGCTTTGCACGATGTAAGCTGCAACGGAGCTGGCAGTGAACACTGTTGTTATTGTTGTGATTGATATTTATACAGTCACTGTTCATCTAAGTTCGGGTTGAGTTTTTGGTTCTTTTCATTGCTTTTTCCTGGCATGTAGTTATGTGCTCTCATACTGTATACACTATACGGATCACATTGCAGTCTTTATTTAGGCCTCTTAATGTTCAAGTCTGTTAGATTGTGAATGCATGAAAAGTACGCCACGATAGATTTATTTATACATGTATAATCATTAATGCGAAAACATCCTTATGTCACCTATTTCAAGACAAGGATCTTGGCACATTCATTCGCACTATTCATAGGTTAAAGTATAAAAGAGTTCCATCATTCTGTCAACTTTTCTCGTTTTCATTCAATGTCAAATGAGGCTTTGCAATCATATAAACTTTCAGATGGAGGTCATAGACGATTAATTAGCTACAGTATTCCATGAATATTGGTCGCATCTTGTCCTAGTTAATGTATATTCTGTCCCGTAAAGATTTAATTTTATTTTTATTTTCCTTTTATCTTCTTCTGTGAGCGCTTCACCTAATTTGACCATTTACGTAAACAGGTTGTTAGAGCGAAAAAGAAAGATACTGGAATTGTCTATGCCATGAAGATTATGGATAAGAAGTTCATCACAAAGGAAAATAAAACAGCCTATGTCAAATTGGAGCGTATAGTTCTGGACCAGTTAGATCATCCTGGCATAGTCCGGTTGTTCTTTACATTTCAGGACTCTTTCTCACTCTGTGGGTATTGTGGTTACACAACTCTATATAGTTTCCTTCTATTAGTTTATTGTCATTGAATTGAGGATAATTATGTGCATGTAAATGTATTCTGCAGACATGGCACTTGAATCATGTGAAGGGGGAGAACTCTTTGATCAGATAACCAGGGTAAGTGAGTTCAGAATCGGGAGGTGTCATATTTTCCTCACATGAAACACATGGGGCAGCTTTTGTCTCTTTTATTTATTTATTTGATTTGTTAATTTATATATGTTACTAGCATTATCCGCACTACTTTCATGCATTATTCATGGCTTTCTTTTTAATTGTAATTTATTATGCGACTGGCATGTCATTGAATATGTAATACGTTCTGATTTAGATAAGTTTTGCTGCACAGAAAGGCCGCTTGTCTGAGGACGAAGCTCGTTTCTATGCAGCTGAAGTTGTGGATGCTCTTGAATATATTCATAGCATGGGATTGATTCATAGAGATATCAAGGTAATTTGTATTGTCAAAAGCTTTCATGTTGTTGTTTGAATATCAATTATTAATGCTTTTTAAAACTGGCAGCCAGAGAACTTGCTGCTTAGTGCAGATGGACATATCAAGATTGCTGATTTTGGTAGTGTGAAGCCCATGCAAGATAGTAGGATAACTGTCCTTCCAAATGCCGCATCAGGTTGTAATTCGGTGTTACAATAAACTTTCCTCGAGTCCCTAACAAAATGCATCATGTTTTATTTCAATTTTGTGGATAATAACATATATTTAAGGTTAGAGAGTGCAGTCATTGTAGGCACGATGTACTAATCTCAGTGGCCTTAGTTTATATATGTGGAGGCTGCTAATACCTCAGGCAAATTAGTTATTTGTTTCAAACAAAAGCCACCATGTTTTATCATTTTAAGTTTGTTGTACATGTGCTATAAACTTAAAATTCAGAATGGAGTTTCATTTAACAATTCATTTTTCCTCTCTGCCTCTTACTTTCAGATGACAAGGCGTGTACCTTTGTTGGGACAGCCGCTTATGTACCTCCAGAAGTATTAAATTCCTCCCCAGCAACTTTTGGGTATTGATTTAGTACTTGGTGTATTTTAATCAGTACATTGAAAATTAACTTGTATCTAATCCTTTCATAGTAAATTAGTTTAAGTTTTTTGGAAAAATTGCATCAGATGTAGACAACAATTGCTGCTCGTGTCTTTTGTCCCTTCTGTTAGATACTTTACCTTCCATTATGTCAGACAAAAAAAGGAAACAAAAAGGAATTGACTTGCAAGAATTTGTTATGATGTTGGAGATTGCATAACATGTGAAACGATACGGTATCACAAAGTTTCATAAGTTAGGGAAATCAAACAAATGACTGGAGGAGTTTGATACATTACATTCTTATGCTTACCAAATTCGTTCCCTGTATCATATTATCATTAAACTTGCTTCTATCCAACGAAATGACTTAGGCGATTGAAATGTACTAACCAGGAATGACCTATGGGCACTTGGATGCACGTTGTTCCAAATGCTGTCAGGGACTTCTCCATTTAAAGATGCTAGCGAATGGCTTATTTTCCAAAGGATTATTGCTAGAGATATCAGATTTCCTGACTATTTCTCAGCTGCAGCAAGAGATCTCATTGATAAGCTATTGGTATGATTGAGTCCAATCTTTGTTTTTACCTATCCCCACCGCAGTTTTTAGATAATGTCCCTCTATCCTCTATCTGTTTCTCACAGATTCATGTAATACTTCTTGAGTTGATGGGCTTGTGTCCCGTGTTGATTTTAGTTTGCAAGATGAATTATTTTAAACTTGTCTATTGCAGAGGTAAGTATATTTGGTTATATTGGCGCAGGACATTGAACCGAGTAGGAGACCAGGTGCAGGACGTGATGGATATGCTTCACTAAAAAACCATCCTTTCTTCGAGGAGATTGACTGGGCTAAGCTGAGGCAAGGCACCCCACCCAGACTTGCTCTGGAGTCAAGGGTAAGTACCTTGCTTCCTCTCTCTCCTTCTCCTATAGTTTTATTGCTGGGTATGATGCTAAGGTGTCATCATGTTGCCATAGAAACATTTGCATTTTTGTTAAATCAAAATGATAATTGAATATTTTACCAGGCAGTTTTTATGTATGACCATTTTTTCCCCTGCGTTTCAAAGTAATTTTGAACTTTAAATGAAATTTTCAGTAGGCCCAAACTCAGTTTTCAGATCACATCTCTTGAAGTTTTGATCATAATACTATAAGACAATGACACATTTCAAGAATATTGTTGTCATGTCTTTCTGGAAATGGTACCCTCCCACTAAAACTGCCCTCAGAATACATCATATATATGTATTCTCTGTGTACGTGGGGATGCATAAACACGCATACATGCAAGTGTAGTTTAAATGTGGATGCTAATGCAATCAATCTTTCAGTCCCACTCTACTGGAGGTGAAGACCAAGACGCATCATGGAATCCGTCACATATCGGTGATGGTTCTGCTTCAGCTTCTGAAGCTGTTAGCATAACACGCCTTGCTTCTATTGATTCATTTGATTCTAAATGGTAAGTTCCATTCTTCAGCAGAAGTTTTTATGTAACATTGACATTTAAGATCAGTATCTTTTCCTGCTTACATATGTGAGGTTGTTTCTTGAAAAAGCTGGCAAGGGAAGAATGAGTGTCTCCCACACACACACACGGATGCACACAAATACACAATACTTCCCTTTGCTTTGTCTAACATCTAGTAAAACTTGCATCAAACTGCTTAACTTTTGCGTTCATCTGATTTTCCCTTGAATGTTTGAATTTTTCGGACTAACCTCCTCATGTTTCACTAATTCTGTAATTTTTCTCTCACCCCCGGAAAATCCTGTCTTAAAAAATAGCTAGGTTTGTTACTTATTGTCTCCAAAATTTTGTATGTCAGATCATAGTTCCATGTGTCTTTATATGCCTCCAACATGGATCTAGATCTAAAGGGGTTCCATGTGCTCCAAACTGGCTGAGCCACATAACAGAATTGGTCCTGCAATGGACCAGTACAATTCTAGTTCAGATCCATGACCGAGAGCCATGTTAAATTATGTTTATTGCTTTAGATATAGGCCGTCTTTAAGTACCCAAAGAGAAATCTTTGATTTCGAAACATGTAAAGCGAAAAAAGAAAAAACAGTCTTAAGCTGAAAATATGGGATTATATGCAAGCTTTCTGGTTTGCAGAACTAGGGGATTGCCTTGCATCATCTTTAATTTTCCATTATTCGTAAATGTGCATAATCTTTTTGTTTCTGTTCTAAAACTTTCTTCCTGCCTTCGTACAGGAAGCAATTCTTGGAGCCAAGTGAATCTGTTATTATGATCTCCATGGTTAAGAAGCTTCAGAAATTGACAAACAAGAAAGTTCAACTCATCCTAACCAATAAGCCGAAGATAATTTATGTAGACCCTGCAAAGCTGGTTGTCAAAGGCAATATAATCTGGTCCGACAATCCAAATGATCTTAGTGTTCAAGTTACAAGCTCCTCAAATTTCAAGATCTGCACTGTAAGTCTCGCTTCTTTTCTTATTTCGGTGTTCTCAGCTGCACTTAGTCGAACCTATTTTAGAACTTTGATGATGCTATTTAGGGAAGCAGCATGGAGTGCTATCACGCATAAGCAATCACAATTCACAAACAGTGGATCTTTTAAAAACTACGAGAGGATTCAGATCTTTGCGTATCTATAGAGTACTTATATGTTTAAGGAAATAATATTCTTGCATTATGATTTACGAGGTATGCGTAACTTTCCTCTTGGACGTCCCATTAAAAATTACACACTCCAACCAGTTTTCTTTTTCTCATTTTTCCGAATCAATACCGGACAATATTACCTCAGTTTTCTTAAAATCGGTGCTCGAACCATTTTGCATAATTTAGAGTGTTGCGGAGGGATTAAGTTTTATTTTTAACAAGCAGCGCCGTAAACTCAAACTTGTACATACTTACGTGAGGAATATTTGATTATTTTGCAGCCAAAGAAGGTTTTCTCATTTGAAGATGCAAAACAAAGGGCTCAACAGTGGAAAAAAGCAATTGAGGCCCTTCAGAACCGATAATTGTTTTTGTTTTTTCTTCTTCCTCTAATGATATATAGGCTACACATTTTTTTAGTTAATTACAAACTTCTGATCTTGTTAACAGTTGGCTTATAGTCTTCTTGAGAGTGGTTTTGTACAAGACGGTTGAAGCTACTGTGCACCGAATTTATGTAGGAGGGGATAACCGGGTTACTTTGAGAATGTTGGTAATTATGGAGGTTTTATGAGAGGATTCGTGTTTCTCGGTATCCGACATTTTTGTTGTTGAATGTTCTGCAATTTAGGAATCTACTTTGTTCATAGAAGCCTCTATTTTGTTCCAATTCAAAAAAAGAATGTACAAACCAAATTGCTGAGTTGAGCTTCAATAGTAGAGTTTCATATTAATTCTTATTAGCTCTTCTTTTTTGGCTGACTAAAACATGAAGAACCTGTATAATGCTGGTGATTGGTGAACTTTAAGGATTTACTTCTGAAAGAGTAAGTACTTATTCTTATAAAATTATTGAGTAGACCAGGTAAGCCATTAATAGGGTCATGTTCCTGATTGTATCTCTATATTGTAACAATGAATTGCCTGTTGCGATTATTCAACTTAAAATTGAAAACTAGAGCTCCGTGTGCATTCTATGCTTCCCACAGGTTTAAACCATCACAGTTAACCACCATGATATTCCAAGTGTGTATCTCTACGAAAACTTATCATTTCGGTTTGAGAACATCAAGAATGGGCAACGAACCAGCGTTGGTCACATCTTCTCAGCGTAAGCTTCTTTAGAGTTGATGTCAAAGCCAGTATTTTACAGACAAATCAACAATGGAGTAGGTAACCCAGAGCTGGTGTAGTGGTAAGGTGCAGGGTGGTGATATAAGGTGTTATTGGGTTAGTGTAGGAGTAGGATTATGATATATATGCCTCTTAAAAAATTGGAGTAGGTAACCTCAAAGCCACAAATATCTTTGATATATTTTCTTGAAGCTGTGTTGTCAAAAAATGAGGGGCATAAGTGCAAATGACACCAATAATTTCCTGGAAAAAGTAACAACACTTGGCCAAGTATGTTGAGATTGGGAATGTAGGGCTGCAATTAACCTAACAGTGTTTTTTTTTTCATTCTTCTCTCTTATATATATATATAGGTTTTTTTTCAAGAGGCCAACAAAAACATACCTCAACAATTGATTGAACAGTGTTTGCCATGGAAAGCAGAAACTCATTTCCTGTTACACAGTACTGAAGGTAAACAAACACTTATGATGTTTCAGTGTTTGCAGTTTTGATTAATATTAGCAGAAACACTAGTTAGCAGTATTATTACTGCATGCAGTTTCAAATACAGTGACTAGAAGAATGACCTAATTCCTTCTAAGTAAGGAATCACATGTACATGCATGTAACTATCTGCTATCACTATAGAATATCAGTATAATGATACAGTGAGACGGAGGAGCATATGGTACTATTAGATAATTAGAAATGAAAGTAAGTTAATTTTTTCCTTGGATGTCTACTACTAGCTTTAGCTATAACACTGATTGGAATCAGGGAAACAAATCAATCAACAAGACTAGCATTGATGTTGATCTAAATAGTACCTTTGTCGTTCCGGGGATTATACCTACTGTTCTTTTTTAGGCGTACTACAAAACTATGACCATTTTCCATTGAATAAGGTTAGTATTTGCTTGGTGAAAATATTGAATAAGGTACGATGATTGAAATACGTTGTGGTCGAAAATATATTTTCTTATTTTTACTCGTTTTTACAGATAAAAAATTCTCATATTAGCGAAATTGCAGTTTCAATCAATATGGAGGATATATATAGTACTCTAGCTTACTGGCATACCTGTTGCACAATCTGTGTAACTCATATACTAACTCTGTTCTGCTTGAAACTGCAAACATTTCCTTATTTGATGGCTTATCAATTACAATTGTTTCTTGTCTGTTTTTCCAGTTTCAAGTGTGACCAGAGGAGCATATATCTCTGTCATCAATGGACAACGAAATAGAAGACAAACTTCTAGCAAGTCCAGAGGACAACAAAGGTCAAAGTTTGAATGCTAGAGTTTGTGAAGAATCAAAGAAAATATGGAGAGTTGCATTGCCAAGTATCATATCAAGAGTGAGTTCTTTTGGCACAATTGTGGTCACTCAATCATTTATTGGACACATAAGTTCAGTTGATCTTGCTGGCTATGCTCTTGTTCAGACCCTCGGTATCCGCTTCATTCGTCAATGGAATTCTGGTAATCTATATACTAATAAGTCTCTGTGTAGTTCACGTTAAATTCAGTTATGTTAAGTTCGGTTTAGTTCAGTGCAGTTTATTTAACTTGACAGATAGGAATGTCAAGTGCAACAGAAACTTTATGTGGACAAGCATTTGGAGCGAAACAATACCATATGATGGGTATTTTCTTGCAAAGATCCTGGCTAGTAGACCTTGTAACCCTGACAATATTCCTGCCTCTTTTCTTCTTTTCAACCCGAATCTTTCAGCTGCTTGGTGAGGAAGAAGCTGTCTCGCAATCAGCAGGACAAATTGCTGTGTGGTTTATCCCGTTCTCGTATTCACTTATTTTCAGCTTGACCATACAAATGTACTTGCAAGCGCAGCAAAAGAACATGGTCATTGCCTGGCTATCTGCCATGCAATTCGTGTTCCATGTTCTCTTCTCTTGGATCTTTGTTAGTGTTTTGAATCTTGGAGTACCAGGAGCCATGATGGCTCTAAGCACATCCTCGTGGCTCCTGGTATTTGGAGAGCTTGTTTATGTGTTTGGTGGTTGGTGTTCTGATTCTTGGAAAGGTTTCACTTCCGCAGCAATTAAGGACATACTTCCTGTTGTTAAGCTTTCGATATCCTCTGGTGTTATGATCTGGTAAGTTATATATTCGGGCCTATTGTGAAAAAAAAGTTCGGATGTTCTTGTTCGAAAGTGTTATAACAATGTTCCACTTGTTTAGCTTGGAGATGTGGTACTATGCTATACTGGTCTTAGTAGCAGGGCATCTGAAAAACGCTGAAGTTGCCATTTCAGCATTCTCCATCTGGTAAGAATTCATTTCCACATAATTAATAGTTGTTTTCTTGAATTAAGCAGGAAAAAGATGGTTGTCTGATGTAACTGATGCATCTGTGCAGCCTAGTCTTTTGGCTAAGGAGCTGGAGTTCAAGCAAGTTCAAGGGGATTGTCTTGGGAGCTCTCTGCAATGGGTGTGTTTTTGGATGAAATATGAGACCATGTTATTTTCTTTAATTAGTCAGCTTTTTATTGAACTGGAAATGAGAACTTCATTTGTTAGCTTAGGATTTTGTTGCAGACTGATGGTAGAAAATGTATCACTTCGAAGTAGTTCCATGATAAGAGTTTGGAGTTTGGACGGTTGATTCAAAGTCCAAATGTATTGATATGGCTAATTCTGAATTCTGGTTTATATTATTATCAAAGTTGAAATAAGTTCCATTTCATCATTTTCCTTTGTTATTTTGATTTTTCTAGTTAATTTCGTCGAGATTATGAAAGATAGAAGTAGACTGTTCCAGTCCATCCAGTTTGTGCACATTATGTGCAGTGGCAATGATTTGGCGCATAGGATTAGTAAGAATGTTATGATGAATAGTGAAGGTAATGTGTTGCCTAATCAACTCTGATCTGATCATATAGATCATGGATGTAATGACTTTTAATGAGTTATAATGAAAATTTTGATTCTCAAAAGACAAAAAAAAAGTGGGGATGGTAAGATTTAATTGAACAAGTATGTATGTGTATCACTCCCTCCGTCCCACAAAATTCTACCACTATTTATGCAAATTCGGATTTCGGATCGAATTACTGCGGATCAAT
>JAYMSL010004456.1:0-11091 GCA_036897195.1 Plantago coronopus | reverse complement strand
ATAATTTATAAGCTACAAGACCAGAATCAACTGTCTATATGCAACATGATTCTCTTACTTATGGCTTTTGAGCAACAAATTTAGACTTTTGCAACACTTAATTAAGTGCACTTGTTTAATTATAGCCTCTGATTATTTAGTAGTATGGAGAACCATTTTGATCCTCGCTTTGCAACGGAACTAATTAGTGAACGATCATTAATCATTAGTTTACCGCTTCAAAAATAATAATGAAGTAAAACATTCTTGTACACCCAATTCAAAGAAGTTGTAAATTAAATTGATTACAAAAATCTTGAAATTACTAAGATATTAAAAAGCGAAAGCAAATTGTTTTGATATGAAACTTTATGCTTTGTTATTGTCACAATTCAATAGAAAAATTAGCCATTATATACAACTTTTATTGTGTATATCTTCTATTCTTCTTCTAGCTAGTGTTCCTTGTACTGTTAAAATTGAAGAAAAAACCATTTCCAAGATGAAGAAATACACTGCTCTAGTTCTTGTTTGCCTTTCTCTGTTTCTTCTTTCTTCAGCAAGTGCAGCAGCCATGGAGGAAAACGGATGGTGCAGGTACAAAAGCAAGACATTTCGCTGGTTATGCATCTTCAACACCAAATGCGTAATATCATGCTACGACGAGGGGTTTGCTGACGGAAAATGTCACCGTTTGAACTGCTACTGCTACAAACAATGTGCATAACGAGATCGCCCTATCCTCATGGGACGTTTATAAGTATTCGAAAACTGAAATAAGTTTGATCTATAAAGGTTGAAGTGTACTGTGTTATTATGTTGTTAATGTTAATATAGGAATGTTATTATATAAAGTCGTGGAAAAACATAATTTTAAGAGAATTATGAAAAGTTATATTTTTTTCGTCTCACTTAAAATTCTTAGGGTTTACCTTTTGATCGCTGATTCCTACAACCAATCAGATAGTATACTACTAGTAGGAACAAAGGCGGAACCACGTCCGGGGCATATGGGGCGTCCATTTCCTACAATTTTTTTTTATAGGTAATATTTACCTTTTCTAAAGATTACGTCCCCTTAAATTTTTAAAAATACAATATTACTATTCACTGGTTTTTAAGTTTGGACCTTCGAACTCTTAAAATAGAACTCTTAAAATAGTTACGTACTATATGAAAGTTCGTTTCCTTCCTTTATCGTAATTCCTGGATCGATCCGAGAAGGAGAAGGAAACCACAAAGACTGGACCAATAGGAAACTAGCACATGCTTCACGATCACGTTACTTCTTTACCTATTCCAAACCAATACATTGAACTTCTTCTTCTTCAAAAAAAACCAATATTACTAGGGTTTTAGACAGGTTAGTGATGAGTGGTCTGCAGTTTATTGTCTTAAACACAGCTATGGCAACCGCTGACGACTTGCCTTCGCCGATTATCCATCATATACAATCGAACCTCAGTTGGAAAGACGCTGCTCGTTCATCGCTTTTATCCAAACAGTGGTACACATCCTGGTCTACTCGGCCGAAGCTCGTACTCGACGAGTCATGGCACCGGTATGACACACGTGATTTCCATGATTATGCTCGAAAGACTCTGAAAAGGTACCAAGATCTGAACCTGAAGTTAGAAAGCTTACGGTTCCGAATGTTTGATCTTGAGTCTTGTCCTGTGTCACGTAAGCTTGCCAATGAACTGATTTTAAATGCTCTAAAATTGGGATTGAATGATCTCGATGTGAGAGTCTGTTTCCTCGTGTATAATTTGCCTGATGAGGTGCTCGATTCGGTCTATTTGAGAACGTTAACACTTGCTAGATGCAGAATTAATCCCGGTGTAATCAGTTCACCTATTGTATCCTTAGAACTGAACACAGTTCATGTTACAGATTCAGTGATGAGAAATATACTCGTCGGTTGTCCTTCGGTCGAGAAATTGAGCCTGGTTTCTTGCAAGGATTTGCATCAACTTGATTTGAGTTTAGTGCATCGTAACCTGAAGCACTTTACTGCTCACAAGTTTACTGATAGGTATAGCGTAGGTCTGTTCGTTCGATTCAAAGAACACGTGTATCCTAATTTGATCTCGGTGCAGCTGGATGACAGCGTGAAGTTTGATAGGGATTCGTTTCGGATCAGCAACTTTCAGGATAGATTTCCTTGTATCAGATGTATGGAAAACTTAACAAATCCTCGCTTCGAGTTTTCCAACAAGATAAAAAAAATTGATCCTTTTTGGCATCGTGCTGGCTTTTCAGTTACGCAGTTGAGATTTCATGTTCCTGCAGATCATACTACTCATAACCGTTCAGGTTCTTTAACTAGTGCTGAATGGAAGTATATAGAGCTCTCCATGTCACCGTCTCTTGATGCTTCTTGGTTCTTGGAGTTGAGAAACTTTCTCCAAGAGCACTCGAGCTCGTCTGGAACTTCTCTGGTTATCATTATCGAAACTGCGGGAGCTTTCAGCATTAATTCAGTTGAAGATATTCAATGTGTTACTGCTACTCTACCTGTTGTGGAGAATCTGACTATAGAAACATATTACAACTTCAATCTTCTTTTGAGCGGTTTGTTCTGGAGTTGTCGGCCCAAATTCGTAACTCTAATTGTCCATCGTACATACTATATAAAAAGCCGTCTGGAGCTTTTGCATAAACTGAAGAAGCTGGAAAAGAACTGTGTCAAGTCAATCCACGACTTCTATTGCGTTCATGGCCTAGAGGAAGTAGACATGGAAGTTTTCGATGAGAGCCTCAAGGTGTGGCGTCCTGCTCCACGCGAAGGTATGAAAGAATATTCGATTGCTACAGAACAGGTTCGGTTGAGGCTAACATGGCTATCAGTATAATAACCTGATATTATTCATCAGCAAGTCTTGTATTAGGTTGATTTTACTACTTTGCTTTTGTTTGATTTTCTGAGACAGAATTCACTGCATCTTTCATGTCCATTACAATTTATTTTGTTCAGAGTAATTGATGAAACAGCAGGTTTATCATGGTGATGAAACAACAGAGAACTCATGTTCACTGTTTATGTCTTGGAATGTGTCTCCTTAGTTTAGCATGTTTGAATAAATTTTGGTTATTGAAAAAAGTTTTTCTGCCCGTGCCCGTGAGCAGCTGCTCGTTAGAGCTCGAAAACACATTTTAAAATTAATATAAAAATAAAATTAACCCATTAATTCAGAAAAACATAATTTAAATTAGTCTTATAGATATTCGTACAAAATCATTCAAGAATGTCATAAGTGTCGAAGTTTATATATATATAAAACATTTATTATTATTGCTCGCGAGCAACGATCATACTTTTTTTTTTTTTTTTGAAACCGCGAGCAACAATCATACTATACGGGTGATCAATTCAAGCTCGACAACCAGACGAACTTGCGCGCGAACGAGCTCCCGTTGACCGATCTCGAGCTCGAGTTGACTTTGACCGAGTTTCTTTTCGAGCGGCTCGCGACCGACTTGGTTCGTTAACACCCCTACTCTAGATAGTATATATATGTATATGTAAATTCTTCGGATTGAATCGGATTAATCCGAAATCCGTGGATTTTACCCGAACCGGTCCGAAATCTGAAAAAGGTTAGTCCGACCCCGATCCGAAAATGCCAAATTGGATTAGTTCGGTGCGGATTTTTTAATTTTCATTTCGGATTTTCGGTTTTCAGGGGTTTTGCCCTTATTTTAACATTAATATTAATTTTTTATTACCACACATGACAAAAAAATAACTTATTTTAATTACTTTTTATTTACTCTATTTTTAAAAATTCATTATTTTAAACTGCGAAATAATTTAGTGTGTAAAGTTTTATGTACGGAATCAATAGTACTAGAATTCGACAAGGAAACCACAAAGACTAGACCAATAGGAAACTGGTTCATGCTGCACAAATCACGTGACTTCTTCTCTATTCCAATTTCCAAACCAATTTTCCTTCTTTATATATAATACCTTGAACTCGGCAATGCCTAGAGTATAGGGTTTTAGACAGGTATAGTGAGTTGTCTGCAGCCATGGCAACCGGTGACGACTTGCCTTTGCCAGTTATCCAGCAAATACAATCGTATCTCAATTGGAAAGACGCTGCTCGCTCGTCGTTTTTATCAAAAGCATGGTACACATCCTGGTCTACTCGGCCCAAGCTCGAACTCAACGATTTGCACTTTTCTCACTTGTATGAACCAGGAACGAGCGGCTTTTCACGTGATTTCCAGGATTATGCTCGAAAGACTCTGAAAAGGTACCAAGATCAGAACCTGAAATTAGAAAGCTTACGGTTCCGGATGTTGATGGCACCTGGAGATCATGAGTCACCTAAGCTTGCCAATGAATTGATTTCACATGCTCTGAAATTGGGATTGAATGATCTCGATTTGAAAGTCTTTTTCGCCCCGTATAATTTGCCTAATGAGGTGTTCGATTCAGTCTCTCTGAGAACTCTATCACTTGATGGATGCATAATTCATTGGGGTGTAATCTGTTCACCTATTGTATCGTTAGAACTGTGCAGAGTTCCTGTTACAGAATACATGATGGGAAGAATACTCGTGGGCTGTCCTTCGATCGAGAAATTGAGCCTGGTTTCGTGCAAGGATTTGCGTGAAGTTGATTTGAGTTTAGTGCATCGTAACCTGAAGCACTTCACTGCTCGCGAGTTTACTGATTGCTATGCAGGTCTGTTGGTTCGATTCGAAGAACACAGATATCCTAATTTGATCTCGTTGCAGCTGGACGACAGCGTGAAGTTTGATTTGGATACGTTTCGGATCAGCTATTTTCAGGATAGATTTCCTTGTATGGAAAAATTAACAAAGCCTCACTTAGCTTCCAACAAGAAAAAAACAGTTGATCCTTTTAGGCATCATGCTGGCTTTTCAGTTAAGCAGTTGATTTTTCATGTTCCAGATACTGCTCATAACCGTTTAGGTTCTTTAACTAGTGCTGAACGGAAGTATATAGAGCTCTCCATGTCACCGACTCTTGATGCTTCTTGGTTCTTGGAGTTGAGAAACTTTCTCCAAGAGTACTCGAGCTCGTCTGGAACTTCTCTGGTTATCGTTATCGACACTTGGGGACTTTTCAGCATTGATCCAGTCGAAGATATTCAATGTGTCACTGCTACTCTACCTGTTGTGGAGAATCTGACTATAGAAACAGCTTACAACCTCAATCTTGAACGTTTGAGCGGTTTGTTCTGGAGTTGTCGGCCCAAATTCGTTACTCTAACTGTTGGTAGATTCTCTACAAAAAACAGTTCGGTGCTTTTCTATGATGAACTGAAGAAGGTGGAGAACCGTTTGGTGCTTTTGTATGATGAACTGAAGAAGCTGGAGAAGAGGTGTGTCAAGTCAATCCACGACTTCTATTGCGTGCATGGCCTAGAGGAAGTAGACATGGAAGTTTTCGATGAGAGCCTCAAGGTGTGGCGTCCTGCTCCACGCGAAGGTTTGGAAAAATGTTCGATTGCTACAGAACAGGTTCGGTTGAGGCTAACATGGCTATCAGTATAATAACCTGATATTATTCATCAGCAAGTCTTGTATTATGATGATTTTACTACTTTGCTTTTGTTTTTGATTTTCTGAGACAGAATTCACTGCATCTTTCATGTCCATTACAATTTACAAAGTTAACAGAGAAAACTCATGTGTTCACTGTTTATGTGTTGGAATGTGTCTTCTTAGTTTAGTATGTTTGAATGAATTTTGGCTGTTGAAAAAAGTGTGTAGTGCCTTCTATTCCCCCCCCCCCCCCTATTTTTCAATCCTGAATCCGCCCTTGACCGTGCACGTCTTTGCTCTTAATAGTAATCCTCGTTATTCGGTCTTGATTTACGCTGACAAATAAGTAAGAATATTCTCCTGCCTCACTTCTCCAAGCTTCAAAGTTCAAGCCTGTTGTTTGATCTGTTATATAATTAACAGGCCTTAGTTTTTACTATACACAATTGTTTTATTCAAAAACTTCAAGCACTGATAAGATACATGAACAGGCTGGTATAGCCTGGGATGATAGATAAAAGCAGAAAAGATGAATTTTGTGATGTGTCTTTCCAAGGTCTAGAGGAGATTTTTAAGTCGATCTAGAGAAGCCCCTTCTCTTTGCAAGATTTGATCGCTCCATCCAACATTTCCTCGAGACTGTTTTCAAAACGGAATCCAGTTTCAATAAGTCTCTTCGATGGAATGCCTGCTGTCTTCAAGGGAACCAAATCCGTCCAAGAACTACATAAACAGGACTAAATTGAGGTGGTTTGGCATGACAAGTAAATTCTGCAGTAGCCCAGTTATACTACATAAAAGTTGTTACTTACTCTGCAGTTGGTAGAGTGTATTCGGGGTATCTGGCAGAGATTAACTCGTGCAACTCCTCTATGGAGAATTGCACACCAGTGCAAAGATACCTTCCTTTCGTATGAGGGTGCTCAAACAGATGAATGTGAGCTCTAGCCACGTCGTCTACATGTGCAAAACTTGCACTCATAAGGTATCCATAGTTGCATTGTTCCCCTGCACCCGCACAATCAATATTTACAAGATCAACATAGATTAGATGCATATGCGAACGTACAATTCACTCTTTTATGTTTTTGCATGTTCTACTGGAACATACCGAGGATGAGTGCCAAAAATACGCGCACGCTGTCACGAAGAGTAGGGCATATGAAAGGACCAGAAATCCAGGTAGGAAGGATATGAACAATATCCAGTCCATGCTTCTCTGAAAATTCAGTAGCTACTTTCTCCGTCAGCACTTTTGTTACAACATACGGTGTTCCTACCTCCCATGTTTTTCGTACAACAGCTACATCAGTCCAGGAGCCTTCATCAATTTGCTGCGAACCACTAGTAAAAAGAGTTGTGCTTAGAGTCGAAGAATGCACAACTCGCCTCACAGTCTTGGAATCAAGACATGCCTGAAGTATCCCTTGCATTGCATTTGTCACTAATTTGATTTTGACTTCTTCTGTATCTTTATGCTCGAGATCAATCGGGTGAGCCGTGTGAAAAACTCCATCACATCCTTCTATAGCTGGGATGAAGCTCTCTGGATCATTAAGATCTGCAGTGAATATTTTTAGCCTTTCTGATGCGCCTGGCAGGTTCGTGAGGTAGGTAATGTCCCGTTGGTTATCTGGAAATGAAATCATGCCAACATGAATCTGTGAATCAAATGTTTTTAATCGGGAACCTATTACTGAATATCAATCAATACACTCAAACCTCCTACTTGCACCTATAAACGTACCATTGACCTCCTACTTGCAACTCATTATTACTCCTACCGCTAGACTAACATATAACCCCTTAATTGTCAATCGATAAACAATTAAGACAAGAAATTATAAGCTCGAAAAACTAACCTGGATCGACCCTTATAGTCGTGTTGACAGAGTAACCATGTTCAAGGAGTCGCTTTACAAGCCATGATCCGAAATAGCCTGTTCCACCAGTCACACATACTCTTCCCTTGAGTGAGTTGTTTTCTGCCATCCTCAAGTGTTAATTTCCAGAGGAACTTCAAGCTGAGGCCTTATAACAACAGACCAGACCCTGAATTCAATGTTAATTAATGTTGCACTAATTCATTCTTTTATTGAACATTTCCTTTCATCCTAGTCACATATAATGTAGAAAACTAAACAGAGTTGTCGATTGTGTTTTTTACGTTTCTTGGAAGAAGATTTCCTTGCATCTTAGTCACAGATAATTTTTGAAAACTAAACAGAGCTGTCGATTGTGTTTGTCACATTGGAATTTTTTTTAAGTCCAATGCGATTCACAATTTCTCATATCATATTCACAGTTTGGTTTGTTAGTTGTGTTTAACAGTACTATTATATGAGTGCAGTTTATAAGTTAGATGACTTTTTTTTACTAGACCATCGTTCGGATGCCAAATTCTTGGGAATACAACTTTTTTCCGGTAATATAGTAAAAAGCAGTGTATTTTTCTAAGTTATCTCTTGGATGTTTTAAACATGACTCTGGGTGTTTAATACCGTTGTTTCCAGTGTGTAGCCTCGAAGTGGTTGCGCTTGATCAAGTTGCCTCGTAGTGCAGCTACCAAATGTCCTGCAAATGTAACCTGGAATTCCTCAGTCAAGAATCTTTACACAATACTCTATATTGCTTGCTATCCACAGCAACTTCAGTGCGTTGCTTTAAGTTACAACTTACATTACCAATAGTCACCACATGAGCAGGTTCCATTCTTGAAATGGTGGAACCTGTGCATATCTCGAACAATTATCTCGCGTTTGGTCACAAGAGAAATGTATTTGGTAGCAGTATGACAGTCTCCACAGACCCGCAGATTCTTTCTAATGTGGATTGTAGTACCAGACCTAGAATTGAGCAGGCCAAATGAAATCGCAAGCTTTTCACTGTGAGTGCAAAGCAATTGCTCCTGAATGTCATCTTCCACATCGTGAATTGCACTTGTATCCGGAGTATATCCTGCCCCTTTGATCCTACTCATCAGATCGCCAAGATACGAGTATATTTTCTCTGATTGAGGATGATTCGTAGTTCCGGAGTAAAAAGTGTGGATCTCATTTTTCAAATCTACTGAACTGTACCCTGGAGTTTTCTGAATGCTTTTTTCCTCCATAATAGTCCTCACAGTAGCTACTTTCTCCCACATTGAAGCCATCGCGTATAAATTCGCAAGCATAATATGATATCCACCCTCATTGGGTTCTAATTCAAACAACTTCTCAGCAGCTTTCTCACCCAACTTGACATTTTTTTGGATCTTGCAGGCTCCTAACATGGCACCAAAGACGTTTATTTCTGGCTGAACCGGCATCTTCTGAATGAAGTCCCATGCTTCATCTAGGCAACCAGCACGACCAAGTAAATCAACCATCGCTCCGTAATGTACCATTGACGGTTCCAAGCCGTATTGCTCTTTCATCATACCAAAATAGTGTTGGCCTTCGTTTACAAGGCCAGAATGGCTGCAAGCTGAGATTATACACAGAAACGTTACATCATTCGGATACATATTACTATTGCACATTTCTTCAAATAGTTTCGCAGCTTCTTCCCCAAACCCATGCGTCCCATATCCATCTATCATGGCATTCCACGTTGTGACATCCCTCTCATTCATAGAGTCGAAAATCTGTCTGGCTGTATGAACTGCACCACATTTCGCATACATGTCAACAAGAGCAGTCATCACAAACACATCCTTGCCAAAACAAGTCCTCACAGATAATCCATGGATCCATTTTGCTAGACCAGGAATTGATAAGTCGGCAACTGAAGTGATGACGCTGACTAATGTGAATGTATCAGGACTCATATTTTGTTTTACCATATCGCAGAACAGATTAATAGCGTCTATGGAGCGACCATTTTGAGCAAAGCCCAATATCATAGCATTCCACGAGACGAGTGTTTTCTCTTTCAGTTTATTAAACAATTGAGTAGCCAAATCAACCCTTTTGCACTTGCAGTACATTGAGATTAAAGAGTTACTAACAGCAACATCTGCACCATGTCCGTACCTATCAATTAATTCGTGAACAAACTGACCACGCTTAAGATCGCCTAGAGCAGCACATGCATTTAATGCAGCCTTAACAGTAACATTTGTTGGCTCCACCCCTTCATCCAGCATCTTTTGAAACAAATCTAATGCCTGCTCCGGATTTCCATCATGAACATAACCATCAATCAGAGAGTTCCAAGACACGGCCGTTTTCGATTCCATCCTATCGAAAATAATACGTGATGTCCTTAACAACCTACATTTTGCATACATCCCTAGCATTGCATTAGCAACTTTCCCATATGAGTCCAACCCGTGCCTCAAAACATACCCATGAATCAATTTCCCAATCCTCAAATCTCTAACACTACCAACAGCAGGCAAAACAGTTACAACAGAAACCAAATCAGGGCTATCCCCTGCTTCAACCATCCTAAAAAACAGCTCCAATGCTCTCTCGGAATACCCATTCTGCGAAAACCCGGCAATCATAGTATTCCAACTCAACAAGTCCCTGTCCGGCATTCTATCAAACACCTTACACGCATCATCCACGGCCTTACATTTAACATACATACTCACCAAACTAGTCATGGCAAACAAATCAGACGAGAACCCATTAACAATAACCTGCGTATGCAGCTGCCTACCAGTCCCAGCATCGCAATTATCAGCACATGCCTTGAGCAAGCAGGTGAAACTGGATATTACTGGAACGACTCTATCGACGTTAATTCGTGTAAGAAAGGCTAAGGCGGAATCAAGATTGGATTTCTGGGCGTGGGCTTTGAGAAGGGCGTGGTAGAGAGTGTCGGGTTTGGGGTGGATTGAGTGGAAGAGCTTGTGAGCGGAGTCTAGGGAGCCGAATTTGCAGAAGAGTTTGAGGAGCTTGGTTTGGAAGAAGTGGTCGGAGTAGAGGTTGGTTTTGATGAGGATGGGGAGCAATTGGTGGAGGTGTTTAGTGGAAGTGCAGATTTGGAGGTGTTTCGAAATGCGTGGAGGGGTGCTCGGCTCGTTTAACAACACTACGTGGGTTCGGGTTCGTGGTACGTGGGTTCGGGTTCGTGGTGAAGAAGGTTTTGGAGTGGTGGAGAGTAGAGTGATGGAGTTTGCTTGAGGCATTATCCAAAGTCAGTTGCTTATGTCAAAGTGGTATGTGGAGACTAACTCAAAGGTAAAGAGAATCGTATCACACGTAGTGTTGTCGAATACGACTCTCTTAGAAAAGGGTTGAGGAGAGAGTGCACCGGGGAGCATCTCCTCCAGCACCAACATCATAACCTACCGAAGAGAGCCACCTGACCCGAGCCGAATGATCCGTTTGCAGGTATGTAATGCTATTTACGCTCTCGTGTGGTTATTGATTACTTCGCCTTTGTGAACTAAAATTATTTGAATCTTTGTGTATTCTTGATCTTTATTGCTTATTCATCTTTGATTACTCGTTTGAGTTGAGTTATTACAAGTAGCTTGATTACAAGTAGCTTGAGAAATTGACTAACTCTAGTTCTTGCACTCCAAGTGTTTGATGAAATGATTCACAAACTCAGCTTCTTCGTCCCCGTTCCACTTGCGATTACATGTTCGTT
>JAYMSL010004455.1:0-11091 GCA_036897195.1 Plantago coronopus | reverse complement strand
TTTTTTGTTGTTGGTACCAAAATTAGATTTTTTTGAAAGTTACAGTACCAAAATCGGGAATGAGAAACATACGGTACCAAAACTGGAGAGGGACATAGTAACGGTACCAAAAGTGGAATTTTTCCTTCTTTTCTTTTGTTGAATCGTAAAGCAGTGTGTTCATTCATTTATTGAAACTTAACTCGACTGTATCAGGAAATGATAACAAACAACTCCAATGTAATTGTGAATTCTGAATGATGTGAAGAGCATTATCATGGTGCTTAAGAGATGATCAATTGTAGAGTTTTTTCATTTTTTCCCCCAGTTAATTGATGAGTTTAAGCACTAGATAAGAGACTTGTCTACAAGATGGATACATTGGATAGTTGATGTTAACTAGTTATCTTACACTAAACTATGTCCGTGGTAAGGCCAATACGCCCCTTCCCTTGGACAAGGCAGAGGAGCTGGTTGCGCGATAAAGGTCGGATACTGCTGCCCTGGCATCACAACTGAGAAATCTGATGCATATGTTGTCTGTACCTGTTACATAGACGAGGTGAGCACGTCAGATCCCAAAACAGAAGTAATCACTGCACAAATTACACTCCCCTGCACTGCAGTATGGGGGTCAGCCCCCTAAAATTCGAATAACATCTAACATAAACACATCTGGCCCCATTCATTTTTGTAATCTACAAGAAAATGTGCAAAATTTTTGAAGAAAAACAAATTTGACTGTTCTTGGTTAAAGAGAGGTGAACTGTTCTTGTTACTCGTTAGTCCAGGGCCTCCAGGCTATAGATGCAGTCTTGTATAAAACAGTTTTTTCTATATACAGTAAAAAATTTCATGAAACAAACTAAATTTGATTCCATTACACTTCTTTAATTTAGTATAGGAAAAATCCGTCTTTTCGAAGAATTTAGCATTCACATAACATATACTATGGACTTGGAGTAATGAGACCTAAATCTTAAGGATAACTGGATAAGTGAAGAAAGTAAGAGACTTACAATTTCCGGGTTTCCAAGCTTGTGCATTTGCCTTATTTCCCTACTAGTGTCATCCTCATCATCATTTGCTTCAGTTGGTCTGAACAGATGCTCAAATATGGCCATTATCAGGAACATTGATATCAAGATAGCCGTCGCAACAAAGCCGAAAGAAATGGCGCTCATTGATGATCCATAGCTCTTCCATGGACCATCTTTAACATCTGTAGCAGCAGCATGAGATGAACTTGTAGTTGAACTGTTGTATATGCTCCATGCTTTACCTCTTCCTGCTGCTGAATTCATCTCATCCATGATAGATTCTGTTCTTGTTTATCCTAGAGTGTGTTTTACTGATCAGCTACTTTATTCCCATGAGAGAATTTGATCAGTGCAGCATTTGGGGTTATATACTTGGCAAAGTTTGTTTGTCATGTAAGAACAAAGTGACACATAGAGTCGAGTCTTAACTGTCTTTATGTAGAATGAATGAATAAAGAAAAGGATCAAAAGTTACAAAAGCTAATGATAATCTCAGTCAGTACACTTTTTAATTAAATTGCTTTTTTCTGTAATTAATAATAGTGCTGCCTGTTTAGCTTAATTAGTACTATACCCTTGTCCTCTGAGGTATATTGTAATTTCTTAATTTCGTCCGAAACTTATTAGATATATTAAGTTTAAGTATATTGTTGTTAATGGAAATAGTATATACAAAAATGAAAATGTAAAGCTTTAGATGAAACATTAAAAATGATAAAATGGAAAGTTTCGGATGGAACGAAGGAGGAAGTATAATATTAAAGAAATCAATATATGTATGACCCTTGTTGTCGGATAGGTAGGGATAACATACATTATTTTGACTTACTTACAATTTAGGTCTTGTTTAGTTTAGATTAAATTTTAATTTTTTTTAAGTCCATGTTGTCTTAGGCTAATCCACCAAGTTCCTCAACCTCTAAGTTAAGCCATGAGAGTGAACAAAATCATAGTGTGGATTCTTAGCTTTGTCTTTGCTCAAAATATAACCGGATTGATAGTCTATCCAACATTGTACTTTAGAGTTTAATATATACTCTACTACTAGTATAGAAAAACTAGGGAAATGCAATTAATACAAGGGAAGAGGTCGGTCTAGATTACACTAGTGGAGTATGAAGTGGGGTATAAAGTAATGCAAGTGAGAAATTTAGTGAAAATTTAGTGCATGTGTTATGTTGGGGTGCTATCAAATCGACCTTTAACTTAATTATTGATTGAGTTCTGCTGAAATTATTTGACATAATTGTGTTTTGTGGAGAGAAATAAATATGATTTCGAAAAATTATGATTCTAGATTAGAATGGTCTGTGTTATAGGAGTGTGTGGTAATTAGATGCTATGTAGAATTTGAGTTATATTTTTAATTTATGGCTCAAATTTGAGTGTTGAAAACTAATGCATATTGTCGGTTAAGGTAAAAGGGTGACTCGAACTCTTAACTTAAATATTAGCGGAGAACCGTCTCACTCTTACTAATCGAGGTGCGCTAAATAATACAAATTTTTAAATAGATTTATAAGATGCATGTGCTTATGCAAAAACATCTAAAATATCAATAATAGTGCAATATGACAATATCCTAACATGGGACAGAGCCAAACTCTATATCTTAGATCTATTATTGAAGAGTTGGCAATGTAACAAAGATTCACCCACTATATGAACAAGATAAAACAAAGCTGCCAAAATTTTAACTTAAAGATTTCAAAGGCTGCAACAACTAGCAATTTCTCCATGTTAATAAATAATAATAATCTTTTTTGTCTTTTTTTCTTGATATCAAATCAATTTTTAAATGGAAAACAACCAAAAGCAATGAATACTAGTTGGATTTGTTACAGCTAATATGCTGTGGTTGTACCTGAGAGCTGAGATGATGAAATAATTCATTTCAAGAAAACAATGGCTCTCTTCTGTTGCAAACCAAAAGTAAAAGACACCTACATTATAAAGGATGTGATGCTGACCATTACCCATTACTCCATACTTCATTCCACCAACCACCCGGAGCATGTTACACATATGTTAACAAACCTGAGTTTAAGATAAACTGAACATAAACAAATCACTTATCACAAGGTCTAGTACTCGCTTCTGTGAAAGATTTAGGGTTCGAATTTCGCCAATGCGGCTACTTTTATTAATGTATCTCCATTGCAACTTGTGTAGAAATGATATGAGCAATTGATATCATCTTCTCCATGATGTGGAATGTCTTTAAGGGCTAAGCTAATTTGCTGAATTAGAGGCAAAGGTCCTAGAAGGTTTCAAAAAGTTTAATGAAAAAATGTGGGTATAATAATGAGGAGATTAAAAACCATAAAAAAAGACAAGGGAGGATTGGGAAAGCATTAAAGCAAGCAAGGAATTTGATGTTTTGCTTGAACAAGCTAACTATCTTTTCCAACAGGACAATCACCATGTCTTTGAAAGACATGCATGCTTTTCAAAACCTATGCCCTTCTGAATCATTTTGATCCTATGCATCCCATGTGCACAATCACAATCTAATTCTAACTACTAGAGCAAAAGCAAAGGCACAATAGTTATCTATATTCGGGATCAGGGGTGGATCCAGGGGCCGAAATTACATATACTCGAAATTTCGAAAGTTAAAGTAGTCCAAAACCTGAAAAATCGAAAATGTTACCAATAAAAATTTATTTTCAAAATTTTAGAGGAGATGGACACAGACACATCCATATGCTCCCTCCCGAGTCCACCCATGTTTGTGAAATACCATTGTATAGTAACCTCTTTAGTATTGGACTTGGGAGGTGGTGATTTTGAGGGTTGCAAGTTCGTTTTAGTTCAATTCTAAGAGATAGATTTATAATTTATCCTGAGAGTTTGAACGTGTCTCTGACAACAAGATTATCTGATTTATATGCTACTCCATGAACTCATAATTCTGCCAAATAGGGTATCAAAGATTGTAGTTGTGTTAATCCTCGCGCTGTGTAAATAGAAAATAAGTATGAATCGATATTTGTGTCCATTCACCAGATATAAATCACTACAGCGAGGGTTGGTCAGTAATGCATGCTCGAGCTCGAGTAAGGTACAAAGATTGAGTGTGTTCCTTTGTGGCTCAATTAACATTACTCTCTAGAGAAGTCTTTAGAGGTGCCCTTTAAGTTTGACACCTCTCAAGAGAAAACTACAGTATTGTTGCTTTCACATGGTGAAAAAATAAAAAGTTACACAAAGTGAAGTCACAGTATTTTTCATAGTAGACCTTATATAGAGTAGAGCCCTAAGGTGTAGATTGTAGAAGGTAAATGAATATACCCCATAATAGGCCAACAAATTCTGATGAAATTTCATTAGGAATTTGACAAAACATTGCTATATAATTGCTTTAGTGTTGGAGTCACCTCAAAAAAAGAATATATTTTTTGGCATGAGACAAGTTTATAAAGAAAAGGGACCCCTGATAAGATAGAACAATGGAGAAAAGAAACAAATTGTTGAATCATCATCATCCTCTATCTATTATCTCCTCTTTCCCACTTTTGTTTCTTTCATAAATCTTGTTGTTAAGAAAACGAAGCGAAGATTAGTTAATAATACATTTCACCTCCAATTAATAGAACATGTTGGGAATTCGAATCACCCTTCTTTATGATGTTACGTAAAAAGAAAAATCTTGTGGTTAATCTTTTTCATCATGTCACCTTGAGACCTCTATAGAAGCCTATGTTTACATTAATTAACCATATAAAAGGAAGCCTTTGCAAAAGTAAGTTAAGAATGTAATCTGACTTTAGACAATGTTAATTAAGAAACTAATCTAATTTTACATTCTTGATTGTGAAAGTATAAACATCACATATTTCAAGAATTATCTTGTTGTGTGAGTCTCTAACATGGTTCTTTCTTTATTCAAATTGGCTAACTTTAACTTTACTAGCATCTCTCTTTTAATACAAATAATGTAGTTGCTTAGCTAATCACTTTGGTCCAGGTATTTTAATTCTCTTTTTGAACAACAACCTCCCATGTGAAAGCAAGTGATTAATCACTTGTGACCATATGTTTATCACTAGATCTCCCTCTCCATAGCATCACTTTTGACTCATCATCTCATGCTTTAGGACTCCCCCTCCTTGAACAAGTTTCATTTTCCTTCCTTCTTTTTATCCATCGCGGTGTGGAATTACACTCATTCGCTCCGCGAAGACCAAGAACATCATGACTATGTAGTCAAGATTGTAAATGTTCGATGTTTTCGACAGGATAGCGACTGGTTAAAGCAGTATGTCATGTAATATTTCGGGATAGATAATCGGACCAATGATGCGTAGGAAAAGCAAGATCTCAAGTAGACAAGATGAGCATTGACATTTATATTTACTTGATAGTTGTACTTTGTAATAGTTTACCGTTTCAAAAATAAACTCCCTAACTATTTTCTTGTTACTTCAAATTGTTCCCTTGAACAAATTTCATTTTCTCTCCTTCCTTTCTTTTTATCTATCATGGTTTGGAATTACAGTCATTCGCTTCGGGGAGACCAGAAACATCATGATTCATGAGTATGTAGTCAAGATTGTAAATGTCCGTTGTATTAGACAGGATAGCGAATGGTTAAAGCGATATATCATATGACATATCGGGATAGGTAATCGGACTCTTGCGAATAATGATGCGTAGGAAAAGCCAGATCTCAAGTAGACAAGAAGAGCATTGGCATAATTGAATAAAATTGAGAAGTGCAGCTTTCGGTACAAACAACAGGAAGTAGTACATGTAAGCTGCAAGTTGCAATAAAAAGAAGTTAACTTAACTCAAGTGTTGGAAGTATGAAGTGAACCTTAGCAAGTGCAAATGTGGTCCTAAAGACTCACGTGTATGGAGCTCAATTCAGCCATGCCTGTGCATATCACAATATGGCTGACACACAAACACATCCCTTGAAGTTGATGCCTTCGAGTAACTTTTCAAAAACTTAGCATGGCTTATCTACATACTTTTCTTTCATAACTTTTACCAACGCCGTGAATATTTCATTCTTCTATGTAAAACGTATTAACGAAAAAGAATGTACTGAGAAAGTATAAGTAAATTATCGATTAAAGCAGATGGAACATTGATATGCACTACATTGTTGAGCTTCAAAAGCATTTGGGCTCTAACAATATATTTCATAATAAAAGCAGGACTTGAAACCTGTTGTTCGTTCAAACTATAAGACCGATCATTTCACAGATTCATCGGGTAAACACTCTAGTACTACAAGTGCTCAGGTTGGTAAGGGGGTGCACACAGCCTAAGTACATTCACGAGTCACAACAACAGTGTCGAACCCAATATGCTCTGGATCAAGAACTTCGGTCTAGACACCCAGATTTTGCACAAGTAGGTAATAATAACTTGGGAACATATACTCACTCCGTCCGCTCAATTCAGCCCCATCTTTCCATTTCGGGCGTCCACTCAATTCAACCCCATGTCTAAAAAGGGAAACCTTTTATTACTTTTAAATCAAACACTCCTACCCCACGTGTACTATATATCAATAAACTATCACAATTCAGCCCCACTTGCTCTTCTTAAATAATGTGCCCAAGTCAAGATGGGACTCATTTGGACGGAGGGAGTATAAGTTAACGTCATAAATTGAATGGACCTAAACTAAACATAACTGAAATTTAAGGGTAAATTGAACCGGGCTGCACGTTATTGTCAAAAGTTTTTCCAGATCAAGGAGGTTGGTTTCAAATACAAGAGAAAGGCTCTGTTTGATTTAACTTAACTTCATTAAATTCAATTAGATTTAACTTAACCTCATTAAATTCAGTTAGGTTCAGTTTAGATGCAGCTCAGCTAAGGTTACCAATATTCCCATTGATCAAATGACCCTTTCGATGAGAACCAACAGGTAGTTTACCAATAAAAAAGCAAGCTCAAACAGACGAGATTCCAGGTTCAACAGAGATCCAATAGCATTAAAAATTTAAAATCTCGCTAAGTAGAGTAAAATAGCCAAATCCCACAGCTAAAAGAAAACATCCGATATAAAAAGATTCAAAAAATTTAGGCTACAGCCTAAAGGAAAGAAAGACCAGGTTCCAGCATATAAGTAAAAACCGCCATAAACTCCAAAACTTCAAACAGCCGATTCAAATTAAGCCTTGAGCCGTCCATAGAACCTGGCCTTCTCCTCTGCAGTTTGGAATCTACCATGGCCAAATGTGGAGGATGTGTCTATGAACTTAAGCTTGATCTCCTCCATTGCAAGTCTTGAGGTCTGGCTCAATAGTGTCTGTCGGAGAGTGACAACACGCTTCTTTGGCCCAACACAACAGCCCTTGATCATCAGATAGTCATTCTTCACAATACCATAGTGTGGGAAACCTCCCATAGGTGTGATATCCTTCTCGGTCCTAGAATATCGAAGGGTACAGTTAGTTCAGATGGCATATTATAGAGTAAATGATTTGCTTGCTCAACTAGAAAAGGAGAGAATTACCAACCTGTCATACTCAGTCATGGCAGAATGAGATTCAGTGCCGGCCTTGCCAAGTTGGTAGATTTTCTTGTTCATTTCAGTCCTGTGATGATAACCATTTTGCCCAGCCCTGGCAACTGTAAATGAAACCCTGGCTGGATGCCAGGCACCAATACATGCAACCTTGCGAAGTCCACGATGTGTCTTGCGAGGAAGGCGGGAGACACCCCAACGAGTAACCACACCCTCATACCCTTTACCTCTTGTAACCCCAATGATGTCAATCATCTCATCTTTGCGGAAAACAGAATCAACTGGAATTTGCTTTTCGAAAAAGCCATATGCAAAATCAACTTTCTGTGCAGGATCACCACCATTGATTTGAATCTCCATCACATGGGCTTTCTTTTGTTTAAGACCATTCATCTTGCGAATCTGAAATTAATGCAGAACGTAAGTCCATTGAACTGGATAAACAATGGAAATTATTGCATACAGAGTTATAATAGGAGAGACCACAAGTAGATATCTCTAACAAAAAAAAAAGAGAGAGCAAAACAAGAAGATTATCATACCTGTGTATGAGCCAAAACCCGAATGACAGTGCAATACTTCTTCATTTTCTCCAGCTGAGCTTGAATATCCTTTTTCCCTTCATCACTGTCAAGCTTCTTTGAGTACTTAGTAAAAGCTTTCTTTTTCGACTTCGCCCAGTTTTTGTAGAACCTCCTCTTGATCTCCTCACTCAGATGCTGAGCCCAAACAGTTTTCAGGGTGCGGAGGCCACGTGGGGTATTCACATAGCCCACAACACCAACCACCACCATTGGTGGTGTTTCAATGATAGTAACAGCTTCACAAGCCTCCTTCTTGTGTAATTCTGGAAAAGTAAACATTTAAATCAATATTTGGAGCAATATATACCAAACAAAATCAGGATAAAAGGGACTAGGAGAACAAATTGTATCATGTAAGGGGAGTGCAAAAGCAGAACATACTTGAACCAGGTTTCTCCACATCACGAACGATGTGTGTCATCCCAGCCTTGTATCCCAGCATAGCAGTGAATCTGCAAGGCTGTCTTGGATCATCTTTTGGGAACGACTTGACTGTAAAAACACAAAAGATTAGGAAATCAGCTGTGGCTGAGACCCACTTAGAGGAAAGAAATATTAATGAAAAAATAATAACAATAATTTACAGACTAGCATCAAAATGTACACAGAATATTCAACGAATAACAGAACAGCAAAGAGAGTAATCACTAATCAGCCAATAAGCAGAATTTTTGTAGTGTTTAGATCACATATTTTACAATGATACTGGATATATATATCAGTGTCCTTGGCATCAGCATAAAAAAGGTTGAGGATCACATTGCATCAATAAAAAGCCGGTAAAACAATGTTTTAAGTTTATATCCAAGGAAAGAATATTCACAGCATTTAACAGGAATGATTCAAGAACATCTTTTGTAGAAATTCCAACTTCCAACATTGATATTAAAACAGTCTTAAAATAGAATGTTAAATATACTATAATATTCTTAACAGTTCACCCTAACTTGACAAGAACACCAGAAAATAACTAGTTATAGAGTTTGTATACAAACAATTCCAAAAGTGATTCATGTACAGACAAAGACATAAATTTAAACTATAACACCTAGAGATTTCAACTACAGTGATCCCAATTATTGTACACACTGAACATAGAAAGAAAGTCATATTTAATCAAAGTCAGGAAACTAATATGAACATATATAAACATATATGCAACCTTTTCCTCTGTGACGAGCAGCCCTTTTGCGGGGCAAGAAACCCAAAGATCCGTGTCTAGGATGCTCAAACTTTCGATGAGACATAGTGATATAGGAGCTACTCTGCAAAACTAAAATACTTCAATCCAGTTCTGAATATTGCTAAAGGAACCACAATATAATAATACATCCATGCTGACCTTATCATGAAGGGCATGTCAAGAACATTTATAAGATAAACTATAACAGTATGATTTATTCAAGTTCATACAGTAATGAAAATGCTTCACATATAAGAACATTAATCAATTAAGGGTGAGCCGATTGACTCTAAGAACCAAAACAGAATTCTGAAAAAAGACAATTATTACAGATTTGAAATTTTACAAAACTTTATAGTACCTTAAATAAAACACTTTCACCAATAATATTAATAATAGTTGAAAGTAGAGCAATACATGTGTTTTGGAGATACACAACTTCTACTTAATCCAAACATTTTTTCACAATTAAAACTTTCAAGTTCAGGTACGAAACAAGAGACCAAACTTGGAAACAAAAATGTTGATTTTGAAATTTCACAAATTCATGGGAAAACTGCAAGTTCGAGCGAAAACCATAAAAAAACAATGACAACAAAAGTACATGACAGATACACTATCAAAAACACACTACCTATTGCAATCGATTACAATTTTTTATATTTTAAAAAGAAATGCAATCTCACATGAACATGTTAGTTAAAGACAATAATTTTTACACCGGCTGCAATATGTACCATGAGATCCACAGGCACATCAACGTAAGTGAAAGAAAATGCTCCCGAACCATAGGCCTATGGCAAAAATGCCAATTCTCTAGCTCAATTCAGTATTTCATTCCAAACAGATTCCGAAATCGGAGTGTCTGGTAGAAGAGCCCTTTTGAGACTCCAGCCTTGATTAAATATCAATCGGGTAAACATTTTCAATCATCACATTGACATGCTGCAAATCAATCATGTCCAAAACCAGAATTTTACAGATTTGCTTAAATACGTTCAGTGAATTATGTCAAAAATCAAAAGTTATGTTTATTTAAAATCAACCAGTCATGTCCACAATCACAAGATTTTACTCACTACAGATGTTACACAAAACTAATCAACTATGTTAAAAACCAATACTCTGTAATCGTCTACCTTGACAGATGCATACATAAATTCAATAATCATGTCCAAAACCAAAATGCTTACACCAACTAATCTTCTATCATATCAAAAACCAATAGATTCATTGGCTAAATCGAACAGAACAATACCGATGGATAGTAGTTAAGCTCAGATCTACATCATCAGATCAGAAATTCATACCTGAGAGGAAGGAGGCGGATTGGGAAAAGCTAGCTGGTAGTGAGGGAGGTGAGTAGGTTAAGGACAATATATAGTGAAGATGACAGAACTGAGATTGAAACGAGCTGCAAGATTTCTAGGGTTTCTGTGTTCCCTTAATGGGCTGGACTGGCTTTCAAACAGCTGATCTGCTAAAGTCTAGGATAGTACCATTAGTCCATTACGATAGACACTCCGAGCTTTTGTTAGTTGGACCATTGGGCTCTAGGTGGATATTGATTGGTGACTCGGTAGGTGCGAGTGGCCCATTTCATATTTGGGATGGGATTGCTGCTGGCTATGTTCGGGAAAATAATATTTTATTAGGCCGAATTACATAAACTACCCCTGCATTTTGCTCCAATTACAGATTCATCCCCACTATTTAAACAATTACATTCAAATCCAGACTTGAAAATTGTATTTACATATTAGTCCATTGGTCAACGCTAGTGATGATGTAGGCACGCCGGACACACGCCAAGTT
>JAYMSL010004454.1:0-11091 GCA_036897195.1 Plantago coronopus | reverse complement strand
CATCTTGGACGGGTGTTTGATCTGGGAAACCTAATTTAATCCGTGTTTTTTTTTTCTGTTTTTTTTTATGCCTTAAGGCCTGTTTGTTTGCACAATATTGGGTTTTGAAATGGAGTGGGCAATTATGTCATTTGGCCATAAGTCAACGCGGAAATGAGATTTTGGACCTAAATGTAATTGTTTGTATAACAGGCCCTAATATGTAATTAGAAACGCTTTGAGGGGTAGTAAATGTAATGCGCCCTAGTTTATTATACAAAATGAGTTGAGCTAATAAATTCGACTAAATTTTCGTTCAACTTACCCAAAAAAATAACTGAATTTAACTGAGGTACCTGAACTAAACTCAGATTAAATACTACCCCCGTCCAAGATGAAACTTTCCATTTTGTTTTAATATCCGTTTTTCGATCGGAAATTACTCTAAATTCTTATTGAACAAAAAACTTTTAAAAATTATAATGAAATATTAGCATAACTATACATTTTTAATGAATTTTTCTATTTTTTTAACCAACATAATTTAATAGTAATTTACGATCCAAAAAAGTCAATAAAACTAAACGGAAAACATTTGACTGTAAGGGAGTATAAATTTAGACTATGCAAATTTGAATCGAATACAGCTGAAATTAAGGTTTACAGAACATGACCTAAATACATAATAGAACATTTAGTTTAAAAATTATCTTATCGACACCGTCACTTATCATTTAGTTTCAACTCATTTAAAATTAAATCATGTCAAATTTTTAACATTATAGTCTAGTCATCTATTACTCACATTATCAACCTGTTTCGATACCCAAAAACTATATAAAATAGCCTTTTTTTAAATAGTCTACTTGACCGAGTACTTGATCGATAATTACTAAAATTGTTTTATTATAAACAAGTTCTAAAATTAACTGACATGAAAAGAGCATTCGTAATAAATAAAATTACGCCTCTTCAAAAAAAAAAAATGATTTTATTTTACTTTCATAAAAGAAAAGGAAAAACATGGTATGGATAAGTGACATGATATAGTGCATGAAAGTGTAAATGAGAAGATGGAGGTGGGAAATAAAATAAAAAAGGGAAAAAGAAGTGGGAGATATTTAAAAGAGGGACCCTAAAAATGAAATGGGAACTGGTGGGAAATGGAAATAGAAATAGTAGTAGGAGAAGGTCACATGCGAAGGGAGTGAGGCATGTCAGGGGTGAGGACCCTACCCACTACCACCCTAAACCAAGTGATGACCCACCATCACCTAGCCTAGCTGGCTCCCTCCAATTCTTATTGTATTCTCTTCTTTATTTCCCCCTTTCCTTTTCTGCCGGTGCGCGTGTTCCCCACTCTCTTCCAAAGCGCTTGAGACTATATCCCCATCTCCCACACACCTTGGCTTATTTTAATTTCTTCCAAATATATTTGAAACCTAATTCATTGTTGAGCCAACTCATAATAAATCACTATATACTGTGTTCGGAATAATAACACTATGTGAGTGTTTGTTACTCCCTCCATCCAGTCAATAGTTTCCTACTTTCCATTTTAGTAGTCCAATACAAAACTTTCCATTTCCATTTTTGGACATGTGGTCTCAAATCTCCATCCACACATTTAATTACAACACATCAAAAATTGATTTAACCACCCCCACTTATAATATACTCCATCCGTCCAGTCAATAACTTCCCACTTTCTTTTTTTGTAGTCCAATACAAAGCTTCCCATTTCCTTTTTTGGACATGTGGTCCCCAATCTTTATCCACTCATTTAATTACAACACACCAAAAAGTACTACAACTACTTCACTTACAATATAATACTTATTTTGCTTATTTTGTTGACCAAATATACAATGGGAATCTTCTCCTTGGACGGAGGGAGTAATACTCAAAAAGTATTTAAACCTTATTTTGTTGACCAAAATAAGAATGAGAAGTTTATTCATGGACAGAGGGAGTACTATTTTTCAGAATTGAGGCTGCTTCTCAAAAGCAGTTGTTGCCTGCACTTGTTTTTTTTTTTTTTTTAAAGTTAAAATAGAAGTTGTGAAATAAAAATTTTCAATTATGTTTTTTTTCTCTTACAAAAGCAGATAAATGTTTTTTTTCCAGCAATGACAAACACTGGATAAATCAAATACGTTGTGTAATGAGATATGAGTATATGATACTTTAGGTCACGAATTTTTAACCAATTAAAATTGTGGTTTAATTTAGTAATTGAGTTATGACAGTCTGAATCTATTAACTTCGACCAAAATTAACGTCATAAATTCAGGAAATGCATTAAATATTCTTAATTAAATTATCACTATACCACATATATCTTTTACCATTCCACACCATTAGTAAAAGAATTACCAAAATTTCATTTTCCAATTTCCACATCCATTTGTAGTAACTAGTTCTAAAATGAGAAGAAAAAAAACCCACAACATTTTAATATATTCCCCAAATTTCCACAATATTCTAAAATTCAAACAAAAGAAGAAAAAAAACCTCTACAACATTTTGATTTATTCCCCAAATTTCCACAATATTCTAAAATTCAACAAAAGAAGAAAAAATAAAAATGGTGAAGAAAGTGGTTGAACAAACAAAAACCGTAAAGAGCGCGTGGAGGTCCACTACTCCACTACTAACAACACACTGTAAAGAAACAGAAATTGAAAAATCTCACACTATAAAACCCACCCCAGCCTCCGTTTCCTCTCCCCTCAACTCTCTCTCATCTTCACCACTCTACTCTTCTACTACAATTAACTCCCTGCACCCCTTCTTGGGCCCCCAAGTTTTTCCCACCATAATTCAACCTTCACTGTGCCGCAACCCTCTCCCGCCTTTACACTCGAACCGAAATTAGGTCACCTCAATGGCGCAGCAGCTTGATGACGGCGAGTTCTGGCTACCTTCCGAGTTTCTCACCGACGACGAGCTGCTTTCCGACTTCAAGTCTGACGGGTTTGTTTTCGGTGGGTTCGGGTCGGATCTGAGCTCACCGGTTGAGTCTGTTGTTGGGTCGAATGAGACCGAGAGCGACGAGGAGGAGTTCATTTCCGGGTTGACCCGCAGGCTTGCCAGCTCCACTTTGCAGGACTCCGGTTTCTCTGACTTCGCCGCTAAGGTAATTTATCTTAATTTTTTAGATATTAAGTTTTAATTATGTTTTACGGTTTCGTTTTCGAGTTAAATTTGTTTTACTACAGTAAATTAATTTTAGGTTCAATTTGGTGATTTCAGGGAAGAAGGCTGTCGAGTTCACCTCAGTCGACACTTTGCGGGTTCAAACCCGGGTCAAGCCGGGGCAGCCCGCAGGTTTCGTCCCCACCGGATTCTAAGGAAGCAGTGGGATGGAATCTGATTTACGCGGCGGCGGAGGAAGTCGCCAGGATGCGCCGAATTGAAGAAGCGACGGCGTTTTACTCCAGCTTTGCTCCGGTTCAGAAGCCTGCCGGTTTGTTGAAGAACCCGAATCAGTCTACCGGATTTTACCCGACCCACACCCACACCCAGTCTCAAGCTCAGGCACAAGCTCAAGCTCGTTTCTCATACCAACAACAAATCCAAGCAGCTCAAGTAAGATTTTAAGCTCCTTGGTTTGTCATTTGTTATTCATTTTGTTCACGATTTTGTGAATTGGTTTGCTCAATTTCGATTTCTCAGTTTCAGGAACAGAAAATTGGATACAACAATTTCCAGAACGGAAGGAGAAATGCACCGGGATACTACTCGCCGGCGTGGCCGACTCTGCAACAGTCTCAGAACCAGCCACGTCAGAGGCCTGCTTCCGGCATGCGAGCAGTCTTTCTCCGCGGCGACACCGGAGCTAGAAAGGAACGCACCGGAACGGGTGTGTTTCTGCCCAGAAGGCTCGATGACTGCAAAGCAATTAATGCTTCTAAGAAGCCAGGTACAAAATTTGAGCCGATATTTTGAGAAATTCCGGATCTGGTTTTGTTAATTCTGTTGAATCGGTTGGATTGTTGCTTTCGGATTAATAAATTCAGAGGATTTCTGTGCTTGGGCTAATGTGAAGTGAAAATTACTTGCAGGGTGTCCTGTGTTATTGCCAGAGAAAGTGGTCCATGCCCTGAATCTGAATCTTGACTCCATGGATTCTACTGCCCCTGTGATGAACAGAGAGAATAGAAATTTCGAATACGGTAATTTTTTAATCGTCAAACTATTACAAACTATTAAATACTTTACGTAATTTATTAATCGTTTGTTTTTAACCTTTTTTGATACTACATTTTGGCTAATCTTTGGTTAAATTATGATTACAGCAATGAAGCAAAAGATGATGACGAAAAATTTGAGGCCGATGCCGATTCCGCAACAACCTGCTGCAAAGCAAGAACTTAGCTTGCCTCAAGAATGGACTTATTGACGAATTTGGAAAGATGTAGGAGAAAGGAAATGAAGAAAAAGGAAGTTTGTTTATTTAGCTAGTAATTTTTGTGGTAGGGAATTATTATTATTAAGATTATAATTAATTAATTAGTTGATTACTAGATTAGGAGTATTAGGTGAAGGAAAGGAAAGGAAATGGTTTTTTTTTTGGTTTTCGAATAAAGTTTGTAATGGTTTCATTTGTGCCTACAATTGGAAGTGGGAGCAATTGAAATGCTGCAGTAAGAAGAAATAAAGCTCAAGAAGCTAATTAGGTTTTTACTAGGTCGTTAGGGTTATGGTTACATTTACGGTTATGGTTAATTTTCGTTGTCGAAATCCCAATAGCTGGGTTGATCGCTCGGGGAGGTGGAGGATCGTTTTGGTGTGAAACTCCACCTCCCATTTTGGATTTGTTTTAGTCTTTCATAATGTAATGTAGCTTCTTGTCACATATAATAGTGAATCGAAGAATGACGGTTTGTTTGTTTCTTCGTCTCCATATCTCTGTTTACGAACTATGTTAAAGTCGATACTATTTTAGGGTAAGTATTTTAATAGAGCGGTTTGGTCTTGGTGTATGTATTAATGGTCAAAGCATGGGGAGAAGGGAAAAAGAAAAGCAACTAAAGCTCATGCATTTATGCTCCGAGTTGCTTTTGACCATCGGTTCGATCTATGTGAGCTTGTAACTTGCTTTCTTGTTTTGTTCTTTTTGTACTTCTCCTCCTCCCATACATTTAATATTGTGGGCTGTAAATATAGTAAAGTAATAAACGTTATGGGCAACAAATGTAATGATAATTTATTATGGGTAGGCGGAAATCTAATTCCGGCTCCATTATCAAGGATCATGCTAGTACATGAGTTTAATTAATCGTCGAGTTCGAGTCTTATAAACGTAAAATATGCTTTTTAGTTCTTCGACTCTATTCAGTTGAATTAGTCGAACAATTGGATACTCATAAAAGAGATATGGACTAGTGTCTGGAGTAGAATTAGAGGGGTTGCTTCAAGTGGAAGAATTGGGTGTAGTGAGCTGTGAAAGAGGTGGCAAATCACTGGATTTTTGGTGTTACGCGTTTTGTGGCTTTTGGTTGCCAAGATTTGTGTATATGCCGCTTTTTGAGTGTTTGAAATAGGATTTTATTTATGTACTTGTTCGGTGATGGGAGATGTTTGTTTTCCATTTCTCTTGTGTAGGGACGGTATGGTCCTTTGAATCTTGTTCATTCTCATTCATTCGTTAATGTTTGTGGTGTCATGGGGCTCATGGAGAAGTGGGTATAAGAAGAAGAAGAAGCCCATTCCATGTGCCTTTGCTTCAAGTAACATCCACCCCTCATCTATATCCACATCAATCACTTGGGGGAACTTTAGATCGGTGTTATTATCGACTTTCTCGAACTTAATTAGCTGAATCGAGTTATCGAAGTAAAAGGAATTTAGTGATGTGAAAACATTCTATTGATTTGAATTAAATGTATTATATATATTTATAGGAAATAATATTAGAGTGGGTAAGACGCTTCACCTCCAACAAATAAGTCGGGGGTTCGAGTTATCTTTGCCTCTTTAAAAAAAGAAGAAGAGTGGGTACGAGAACATTATACTCGTTAAAGTTGTTTGGTATGAAATAATTTTGATGATATAGACAAAAACGTCGTCAGTTCGGACACTATGATGTTAAAAAACGTCAACGTAACAACTGCCTCTTAGAAAAGGACTCGACAGTGTTTGAATGGATAGGTCATAGATCGACAAAAGCGCACTGAGAGATTAAAGAAAAACTAGAAGAAGAACATACAGAGTGTTTGGTATTGAGGTAGAGAGCTAAGTTAAGCCCTTAAGTCTTTATTTTTTGTATCTTCAAAACTCCGGTTACTATTCATGGGTTAAGAAATCTCGATAACTCTAAACCTTAACCGAGTGTCAATCAGTCTAATAATTGTGTAAACTTCATTTCCATTCATTTCGTTTTTAGTAATTTTAAAATAATTTGTGATCGCTTCGTACTTCATTTTGCATGGTGTTGCACAATTATGATACGTCGATCCCATCTCACAAATCTGTAATAACACGTATAATTTGCGTTCATTCAACTTGTTCTATGAAAGATCCTTTGGAGATATCAGAAACTGTAACAATGTACATCTAAGTATGCCTGCAGGCTGCATCTTATGCTCATTCATCCATAGCTACAGGAATTTATCGAGCAATATATACAAGTATTGTTGATCTAGGTTAATCTCCCATGGCCATTAATAGAATATCCTTCATGGCCCCATTGTCAACAAACAACTCACTTATGTCCAATTTTGTTGCCTAAATAACAAACTTGCAGTCGGCAAACAACTTGCAACTATAAACTGTAGCAGGACCAGTACAATTTACACATGCAACAAAACCTAAGTCCCACTTATTAGTTGTTGGAATCTCTTAATAGTGTACAATTACCTCTAATCTGGATCATATTATAATCCTTGCAGATGCTTGTTAGTTGGAGTCATGAGTGTCCACAAGTGGCAATGTAGACTTCAATTACAAGCTTAGCTGCTTAGCCTATCGAACTCGGATACGTTTGGATGTGGAAGTGTTTCATCCTCTTCGAATAAGAACGTTTGTCAGTTATCCATTTCGTACCATCAAACTGTATACATTAATGTAGGTGCGATTTCGGGTTAGTTGACCATGTTATTGTATCAATCTGTGTTATAAGGCCATATTGTTTTTGAATCTTTGTGCTAAAACCTTCAAATCGGCTAAGTAAACTAACTGTGTCATTTGAGGTATTATAATCTGCCACATGGCATCATGAACTTCTTTTGAATGTTTCGTTTGGACAAATTATGAAATAAGAATATCATGACTCTGTCTTAATAATTTCATGAATGAATAAACTAAATACAAATCACTGTAAATTTATAATCACACCCCTCAACTTTAAAGAAACTACAAAGTAGACTCCTTAGTTTGCACAATTCCATCCAAAACTCATTTTAGTTCTACAATGTTACTACTTCTTCATTTTCACATAACAAAAATTCATACAGCGACTGCAGTGATTCAATTTGTAATCTACGTTTGTTGAAGTCGAACTTGTAGCATTAGGTGTGAACCTAACTTGTATTGTTACAAAATATTGGACAAGTCTGGAGAGTTTATCTCATACATTCCCAGGCAGGGGCGGAGCCAAAAATTTCGTTTAGAGGAGGCGAAAATGATGTTTTACCAATTTAGGGGAGGGCGATTCACTACAAAATTTAAAAATTATATGTAAAATACGTGAATTTCGAAATTCCACCCCTCCTATCTGTCCCCTCTGTCTCCGCCCCTACTCCATGTTTATTCATGTTGAAAAGAAGAGCGAAATACGAATCATAATGGGCAGTGTCGTAAATTGGTAAAATAAGATGCAAAGTCACCTCAAATGGCCTAAATAAAATTTAAGAAAGATTCAAAAGATTCAACGGTGGCTCAACAACTATCCTGAACATTGAGGATTAAAATAAAAAATAGTTGAAGAAGCTTGTTAGTAGAAGCAAAGTGGAAATAATTGAACATGTCCAAACAATACTAAACCAATCTTGGTTGTGTTTGTTTGTGCCACTCACTTAATTCGAAGCTTGCTTTGCTTGCACCAAATAACTTCGATTAAATACTAAACTAAGGCCCAGAGCGAGACTCCTGGCATTGAACACGGCAGCAAATTACTAAACAAAATGCATCCATGTGATTAAGGTCGACACTAGTACTAAACAATCACTAGTGAACAATTATATGGTGTATCGGTCCGACAAAGCGAGCTGATAAGATAACTGATAGTTGATACAGTGAATAGTGAATGATAACTGATCGTCCCACTTTCTATGTAGTTATTTAAACAAGTTACCTGATCAATTATCTTATTAACATTCATCGAACGAACTTATTCTCAAGTAAAATGAAACCATATAATAAGATGAACGATCATGTTGTGTGTTTGAATCATCAAATTATTACAAACTACTTCAATAAATACACACACCTAAACTATTAACGGTGTACTACGCATGTATTGAACTCTTGACCTACTAAGGCTCTCAATTCAACTTATTTTCAGTTGTGTTCAGTAAAGTTAGGCTCGGGTCTGCGTAAATCAAATTTATGATTGTCAGTTCTGTTCAGGTTCCGTTCTGTTTAGTTCAGAGAATTTCGGACGAATTGAATAGAGCCTAATTGCAACTCATTTATCCTACCGTTAGATCAGGTTATGATCTTCTAAGACCACATAATGGCTAGTGAACAAATACATGAATAATTGCATATGTCAATCAATTTGACAGTGAGACAGGTTTAAGCAAGTCTTATAATTGTGATTAGATTATTGTTAATAAGTTGGATTAAAGAATGATATGATTAATGAAGGTCAAAGAGTAGGACAAGTGAGCTACTTAGTGTTTTGGTAAGTTGCTTTTCTTGGTAATACAAGTACGTGGAGAGTGGTTCACCTCATAAACTATATATGGGCGGGATCATTGTTTATGTTAGTGTTTATCTTTGTCGTCATGGTTAGTTGTTAGTGCATGATTAAGCATCTTTGAAATTTGTTCGTGTGGAGAATTTATGTATGACATGTCTTGTAGTTGAAATCATATTTGAATTTGGTACGTTATTTGGTAGTCTTTTGAAATTTGAATGTTATAATATTCTGATAATGATAATAATAATATGATAACGAGTAAGTTCTGAATGGTTCGATAGTATTTGGATATGGTAACAAAAACTTGACACAATAATTAATTATATAGTAGGTTGTAGGGGCGGAAGTAAGAATGGAAGTTGTGGGGTGACGAAAATACTATTTTTGAAAGATGAGACGAAATGTCTAAAGCTTCAGGATTTCGATGATAAGATACGCGAGTTTGAAAATCTTGGTGGGACGATTACCACTCCTGCCACCTCCAGTCTTCGTCCTGCAGTTCGCATTGAATATAAGAGTAGGATTAATGATGTGTTTCATTCAGATAAGAAACTCTGAATTAAACTAATCTGAAGTGAAGTGAAATGAAGTAGAAAGTTGAAATAAGCAAACCTGAATGAGAGTTGAACTGAATTGGATTAAACCAAACTGAATGAATTTAACTTAATTATAAAATAACGAAGTATAGTGGATCATGAACTACAAACGAAATGTTGCCCATAGTGCGAATTTGAGTGTACAAGTATATTCCGGCCGATTGATTTGGCCATATTTGGGGTTTAATTGTTAGGTTGTTGGGGTTTGGAATTTTGGATGATTGTAATTCGAAATAGGGGCTTTAGTTAAACAAAATTGCAAAAGAGTACACAAGTTTTACTAAATTGCAACAGAGTTCAATCACCGCGAAAAAACGACGAAGGATCTGTTCTGTTCACCTTAATTTTATCTATGTTCTGTTCAGGCCTGTTTACTCAGTTGATGTTGCGTAGTTGGAATTTGTAATTGAAATATGTTCAACTCACCTTAATTTCAGTTGTGTTCAGTTCAATTCAAAGATTTCCAGACAAATTGAACGGATCCTACAGGGAGGACAACTGGACCAATTGTAACTATATTATGAACATCAAATATTCAGATAGAATATTAATCTTTTAAAAACTTCTAAATAGGTGGTGTTCGAGTCACCGAGAATAAATAGGAACTATTATCGATCCTCGTTTTGCAATTCAGTTAAAGTTGCATAATTGAAATTTATAATTGAAATAAGTTCAGTTCACCTTAATTTCAGTTAAGACAAATTGAACGGAGCCTAAAAGGAGGACAACTAGACAAGTTATAACTATATTATGAACAAATATACATACATAATATTAATCTTTTAAAAAGTTCTAAAGATCTCAACGGATCATAATCCGCTCAAATCCGTCCAGGATTCGTTCATGATTCGTTTCATTTTTCATTAAAAAACAATGAGTGTAGGTTTGGGTTAGGACCACTGCCCTCCCAACATCATAACATATCTAACCATATTAAACTTTTTTCCGTAAATGGAGCGGATTGTGAACGAGCTGTGAACGGATTCTCAGCGGATTTAAGCGGATTATGATCCGTTGACATCCCTAGTTCTAAATAGGTGGTGTTCAAATCACCGAAGATTAATATGAACTATTACTGATCCTTGTTGAAGTTGCGTAATTGAAATTTATAATTGAAAAGTTCAATTCACCTTAATTTCAGTTGTGTTCAGTTGAATTCAAAGATTTCCAAACAAATTGAACGGATCCTACAAGGAGGACAACTGGACCAATTGTAACTATATTATGAACATCAATATTCAGATAGAACATTAATCTTTCAAAAACTTCTAAATAGTTGGTGTTCGAGTCACCGAGGATAAGTAGGAACTATTATTAATTCTCGTTTTACCGCTTCAAAAAAAAAAAAGAAGTTGTGTGATATCATCTGAATTTCTATTGACTACCTGGCCTTATGGGATCCATTGCCTCACATGTTATCTACCCAGAAAAAGGATCTAACAGTGTTTAAGTACCCAAATTAAACTCATAGCTAAAATACTGTCAATGGAAGATTCATACCCATACATGCAACGAGCTAATATGAATACGAGAAGAGGCAATCCATTGCCTTACAGATAATCCATCATCTAAATCTAATTAACCAAGACTTCATGGATGTGATATCGAGCTCAGACTAATCCAAACTATCAAATCACTGTGTTACTT
>JAYMSL010004453.1:0-11093 GCA_036897195.1 Plantago coronopus | reverse complement strand
AATTGACGCTTCTATTATGCGTGCTACTGTTTGTAGAACATAGAAGATATTTATTCATCAATCGCATGCTAGGGCTAGTAACATTGATTCACGATCCACCTTCTTCCTCTCGTGACAAGTTCGTATTTATATTGTTAGTTTGTCATTGCATGTTCCTAGTTTGTTATTTGTTAGTTCATCAATCTGCTTGCGCTATCGAAACCCAAACTATTTACTTGATTTCTAATTTGTTAATTGTCAATTAGCTTGAGTAATTGCAACTTTAGCTTAATTAATTCCTTGAGAGACCGACACTCGGGATTAACTTACTCTACACTATTTATAGTGTTTTAGTCTGTTAGTCTTGGCGAGAAACAAATTTATTTGTTGGACAAAACGACGTCCATCATTGGCAAACTAAAAATACAATGCGGCTTAAAAAATCATAAGTATATGCAAAGTGAAAATTAAAGAACCGTCAATTATTATTTTTTTTTGCTTCCTTCAGAGATAGTATAAAATACCCTCAGATAACCAAATCTACGAATTCTCCCATACGTATGCTGGCCTCGACATACTGTTCGACATAAGTAGCTAGCCTGCAGAAACTGTCTCGCGTAACGTCCAGAAGCCCACTCAAATGCTTCTTTAATGGTTGTGATGTACTCCTCGTCACCATCTATCAACCCAAGTTCATAACATGCATCTCGAAACGTTTTGCAAACTTTATCGTTCACTCTTCGCAGATCTTCATAGCAAGTAGCTAGGACCTCTGATGTGGTTCAACATTATCCGCAAGAAAAATAGTTCGACAAGAGATGGTGGAACATGATTAATCCTTCTGACCCTATTTATCTTGTCCATGCGCTCCATCCAGTCCTTTCTCTGGCTATCCCACGCATAGCGCTTGCATAACTCAGCATATAAATATTTCCTATCTTCTGGATCGGTGCTCGCTTCATCCACATTATGAACTTGGTTTCCATTATGGTCTGGTTTGCCAAAACATCTCCAACCAAGTCACCCTCCTTCCACAGCACATGTTGTTCCCCTTCTAAGTGGAAAGGAAGTCTCTCAATAGATGATTGATGGTAGTAGATGTCATATTCAAGTATTCACCACACAGCTTCACATGCAGAATATATCGACAATCAACATACTCCTTCACCCCATTATTAATCTTGCGAGATATAAGGTTGGTATAAGTGTATTGTAGTTATAAGGTGCTAAGGATATAGAATGATTGTAGTTAAATCTTAAGTAAAAAAAAACCTTGATTTTGGCTAGTCCTGTTAAACGAGCCGAGACGAGCTGAGTATTTTGATATTTTGCTCGAGCTCGAGCTCGACTTGTTAAGGTAAACGAGGAATAAGATGAGCTCGACCTCGGCTCGAGCTCAAAAATTAATGAGCCTTAACGAGCTTCTTTCGAGCCTTAACGAGCTTTTCCAATATACCGAGCTTTAGCGAGCCGAGCCGAACTCGGCTCGTTTAACTGATGAGCATAAAATGAGGCTCGAGCTTGTCTCGTTTACCTTATCGAGCGAGTCGAGCCCTCGGTAAGGCTCGGCTCGCGTAACAACACTAATTTTGGCTTTAGGGCATAGATTGTAGAAAAATTTGATAGCATAGATTATGATACAGATTTAACAAAAAAATATGTTGAGTTTTGCAAGTACAATGTTTCTACAAATTTTGATTTCATAATAGTCGAAAAGTACACAATTATTAAATTCTTATTATAAAAAGTGATTTATTGTATCATAAATTAAATTTAGTTTTAGAATAAAAACACAAAATAAAGAAAAATATAAAACCTATAGGAAGGAGCCACAATAACATGCATAACGTGTTCGGAATTTTAAACGGAATGGGACCACAATAACGGGATCATAAACTTAAATTTAAGGAGAAAGAAGGGAAAATGTTAAAAACTCCAAAATTTCAGGACTTCTGAACAGATTGGGACCACAATAATGGACTCATATTCTTGAGGAGATTGTAAACTAGCTAGTTCTCAAATTTATACTCCCCTAAATATTTTTTGTTAGACAAATTGTTGGGTCCCACGAAGAGATTTCATGTTTTTAGAGTAAAAATAGAAGTCATGCTATTGTCAGAAAAACAAATTTAAATACAAATATTGTAGGGGTGGTTGTAAAATGAAGGACACACGATTACAATTCACGTAAGTTGTTTATCTTAGACATTTTTTTATGATTATCGAATAAAGAACGAGAGTTTCTCTCAAATATGTCAATTATTCAGTATTTTGCGGAATCAACAAAGTTTTGATTATCGTTCATTCTTGCATGTCCACGTACACTGCATCAGTTCTGGTTTAGGTTTACATTTTATTATTGGTAATTGATATGAAGTGTGGTTCAGATGGTAATACGTCTCCACTACTCCAACTGCAACTAGTAAATCTTGAAAAGGCCGGTTTCTTCTAAATACAGTAAGAAAAATTATATAAAACAACTAGACACAAGTTTAAAAACACCTAGACAATAAGCATGTTGGACATAGCTGTAAAAAAAATTCCTATGTTATAGGAAAAAAATTGTATTTTCAAGAATCCGACCTAAATAATAGGTCTGGGGTTTAAGTTATAACATTGTCGTTTAAAAAAAACCAAGGTAACTTGCTATGAGACGGATAATTGGATTAAATAATAACGAACTTTGTTGACCCCTGATTAATCTAGCGTTAAACGAAATGATAAAGGGATTGATCAACTTATTGGATAAATTAATAGTAATAATGAAACTGAAATGAACAATCGAGAAAGTACTTTAAAGAAAAATAACAAAAGGACGGATATCACATCGTCGAATATTAAAGTTTCTACTTGAACAATAGTGACACTCTTACACTAAACCATATGATAACTTCCTTTACGACTATTTCAAATGTCATGCAAATTTTTGTGTGTATATATCAGTACATTATAATGTAATGACAATTTTATGATCATAACTCGTAACAGATAATATTGGGTCTCTACACAACCTGCATGTGGGATGAACATTCAAATGATGAACTTCGAACATCTTAAGAAATATGGTTGTTATAGGTGTATTAATTAATGCTAAATCATAGTGAGTTGTAAATATCAAATAATTTTCCATCTGACAATGTTATATTGTTATTATTCCAAACTAAAAGTAGTAGTCATCCAGTCCACCTTAACCATTAATTAGAACTCTATAAAATTCAAATGAAATTCAAGAATATTTAATTTCTTCTCAAATCTGCCTATTTGACTATCCAAGATAAAAAGGTAATGTAATAAAATTTGAAAGAAATAAATACTAGTACTAAAAAAACTAATAATATTAAAGGTAACTTTACCAATCAAACAACTATAAAATCTACTCTATTTCACTCCATTTTCACTATTTTATGCTCACTCTCTCTATTATATCATCCAAAACCCTTATACTAAAAATACTCCTAAGTTCAATTTATCACCTCCACCCCCTCCTCGCCTCAACACCCGCTACAAGGATGTCGAAGAAAAATATTTGAAAACTTACTAATCATGAAAGGGTTCCAACACCAACAACCCGTTAGATAGTTTGATTGAAGCCGCCAACATAGTACTTGGTTTGCAAGAAAGAAAAATGTAACACTTCCGTGAAATTCATAGCTTTGGATGCAAAGTAAGTTTTGGATATGCTTCTTAGATATTTATGGTAGACTTATATGTTAATCTATGCAAATGTTAACTCGACGTGTTAGCGCAACATTGCGCTCAACACTATCATTTTTTTATTGTTAGATCGATGTATTAGCGCAACATTGCGCTCCATATATATAACCATTTTTGTTTTAGATCGATGTGTTAGCGCAACATTGCGCTAAAACTTTGTAAAAAAAAAAACTGTATTGATTGAACGTTACGATTTTCTCTAGTTTCTTTAATTTATATTGTTATACTTGCAGGGAAGTGGGTGATCTTGCACCGCCTCAGATTTCTGAAGAGGTTATAAAAATCAGGTGAGTCATTATTCACTTGTATTGTCTAAAACAGTATCTATTTATGTTTAGTTAGTAAGGTGATTTTATTTGATAATTAACAAAAAGAACTTGTTGTGTTGGTCAATGGATAATTTTAGTGCTACATTTCTATAATTTTAGTGAAGACAAATGCATTTTTTAACTCAGTTATGGAGAGTCTCAATATTCTAACTAAAATATTTGCTACCAATTCCAAAAAAATTTTAACTATAACAATACTTAATCAGATAGGTGTCATAAAGCATCACGAACTCCTACTAGACTTATTGAGAAACATTGGAGATTATGTCACATTTGGTTTTCGAAAGTAGTCGTTTTTTCTGTCTGCAGAAAGAAAGATTGGGATTTTAACGGTTCCTCGGCGGCATACGTATGGAACTCTCGGGCTTCTTTCTCCCAAAGAAACAAAATTCAACTTCTCCGGTAGAAACCAGTAAGTGGTCTTCCCCTAATTTTTCATTTTTCTTTTGTGACTAGTCCATTATCTATTAATAGGATGCTTGTTCTTTTGTTAATTACTTGGTTATGGTTGTATTTCAAAAAAAAAAAAAGAAGTTGTCACAGGATTGCATCTTAAAAATGATTTGTTCAAATTGGTATGTGGATCATTTTGTTGAAGAGAAATATTGTCATACACCAAGCACCCAATGTAGTTCATTATAAAGCCTAAACCTTACACAACACGCTACCATCGAAGTCTGAGTTAACATAGATGATAGGTCTAAGCCTAAACCAGATCTAATGCTGATGACTAATGTACAATTCACTTTAAATCTTGACTACCTGAAGTTTCAAACAGCAACACCTCCGCCCAATGCTTCTTTACATTGACAGCATGTTTCTGTCCAACAACGTGGGAGCTGAACACGACCTCACTATTGCACACCACATTGCAATAAGTGCACATGTGAAAGGCTTCACGCCCTCTTCCAAAACTTGTTGCCTTTTGGACTCTAAATCTATAGAATTGCTGCCTTCCCTTTCTTAGAATTTCTAGATTTAGGCTTATCCGGCTTCTCTAGTGGCCCGAAGATTAGATTAGGTGAAGTCGTTGCAATGGCTGGAGCTGCAGGGATAATGGCCCGCACAACAGGTTGAATGGTAGGGGCTACTGCAGGGCCAAAAAGGGGACCTCTTAATCGATCAAGATTCTTCCTCTGCTTCTTCCCCAGTTTATGGTTATCTAGAACATCCTTGTTGTTGCAATCAATTCGGCAAACTTCACACTATTGAGATTGCACAACATTTGCCTTCTTGGGGGCTCCATGCGCGTTGTTATTACTTTGCACTTGAGTTGCAGCAATAGACAGCGTAACACCCTGTCGACAGAAGAAACAAAAGAAACATGTTTGTGCAATCGATAGACCAAACTTGTTTCTTCAGTCGATAGGGTGTTACGCTGCATACAGCTGCAACTCAAGTGGAAAATGCTGCAACTCAAGTGCAGTATATTGCAACTCCAGTGCAAAGTAGTGACAACGCGCACAGAACCTTCAACAAGACGGAGGTTGTGCAATCTCACTGGTGTGAAGTTTGCAAGATCGATTGCAGTATCAAAGATGTTCTTGATAATCACAAACTGGGTAAGAAGCACAAGAAGAATCTTGATCGATTAAGAGGTCATCCGGTTGTCCCTACCATTGCCCATGCAGTTGCCCCTACCATTGAACCTACTGCCTTGCCATTGTTTCTGTAGCTCCGTCCATTGCGAAAACTTCACCTAACTCAATCATCAAGCCACCAGAGAAGCTAGATGAGCCCACACTCAGAAGAAAAGGAAGGCTGCTTCTATAGATTTAGAGGTCAAAAGACAAAAGTGTTTCGAAGAGGGAGCAGCATCTGAAGCCATTCACACGTGCACCTATTACAATATGGTGTGCAATGGTGAGGTCGTGTTCACCTCCCACATTGCTAGTTACAAACATGTTGTCAATGCAAAGAAGCACAAACTCTTGGTTGGAGTTGTGGTAGTTGAAACTTTAGTTAGTCGAGATATGAAGTAAACTATACATTAGTCACCAGGTCTGGTTGCTTCTAGATTAGTTTACCAGATAAATCGGTGGTCTAAAGATCATTCTAGTCAAATCTGTTATTTAGTGTGTGTGTGTGTGTTTTTTTTTTTTTTGTCACAATTACAATCATAGATGGTTGATCACAAAATACTATGTTCTATAAAATCATGCACCTAGGTTGCTGATCGGGTTTATGGCATATGGCTGCAAGTCTGCTTGACTTGTTAACTAAGTACATTCATTGTACATCCCAAAATTTAACTGAGTAGCATCATGCGAGTATAAATAACTCATATCTCTCACCAGAAGCTCCCAACATCTAATTCATACTTGCTCATGCATTATTTAGTTTTGCAAAACATATGCATCTTGGCGGTGGTGGAGCTCCGCCCCATCCTTTTTTACCAAAATATTACATTTTGTTTTTTTTTTTTGTACTTCTTTTTAGAATTAGAATTTGACAATTTTATTTCCCAGCTTTAAATTTTGTTTAAATAATACTCCCTCCGTTCCAAATAAAATTTTCATAACTTTCCTTATTTGGAGTTACATTACAAACTTAATGTAACGCCTTAGAATTTCAGTGAGCTTAAATGGGTTGAGAACGCTACTTAGGCTCTGTTCTTTTCAGCTGAGGATTTCGGAACGGAACAGAACAGAACTGAATGCTTAAGTGAAGTACAAATTTGAACTAACCAAATCTTAACTGAATGCATCTCAACTTAAGTTGAAAAGAACAAAGCCTTATACCAACAAGGCAAACCTTTCTTTTCGAAAATCCACCCAGAAGAACTCCAAGGTTAGCGTGTTTGGCTTAGAGTAGTCTAGGGATGTGAAGTTCCAAGTGGGCGCAGGAGTAGGACAAAGTGCGCGGATTAGAGCATATGTTGGCCTGTTTGGCCAGAATATCATCCCGGCAAACTGCTCAGGAGTAACCTCGCCGACCCAGTAGTGGCTCGGGTCGTTACACTTACTAACCAAAAATGAAAACTTTTTTTCCACTGTCTATTTATTCATTTATTTCTCTTTCTTACTTTATTATTAATTTATATGAATCTCTCTTACTTTATCATACACTTACCACTATATCATTATAATTCACCATACAAATTAATATTTTATTAATAGCATTTCCTTAGGAAGTTCTTAATGGACCAGAGGGATGAATCTTTTTTTAGAATATGTCATTTTTAATTTATTTTTTTATTCAATAACTTTATTGTTTTTTGAAGTAATTTAATGAAATTGAGATTTGTTTAGAATTTGTAAAAATAATAGGACACGTTTGAAATATTTTTTATTTGTATTTCTATTCATCAATATTAATTCTTTATCACCACATATCACCAAAAATTTACCTACTCACTTACTTTGTCATTTGCTCTATTACTTTATAATATTTTCTATTAAACTTCTCGCTAACTTTAGTGGGTAAAGTTTATTAGGACGGAGGGTATGTGAAGTATGATGAATAAAGTAGGAGGAAATAATGTTATTATGATTGATGAAATAGTAGCAATAGGATTTGTAATTAAGAATTAAAAGATGAGATTGAAATAAATTAAAGTGCGTAATAAGTAGAAAAATGTGATTGAAATTGAGCTAGTATTTAATTTAATTCTGAATATGTGAACACATTATTCTTTACATAAAGGACAAAAAGGAAAAAAAATTTGGCATTCATGCACATCGGCAAGTAATACACTAATACTCAAGGGCGGAGACAGAGGAGGTGGGCAGCCCCCACCCCGAATTTTGAAAATTCACTTATTTTATGCATGAATTTTGTAAACCTAATTTCTTGCTCCGCCCCTGCAAACACGTATCTCCACTCCTATACCACTTAGTCGTACTAATGTAGTTGGAAGTGGATGCACAGCATATGGCTCACGATTAGTCATTCTTTTCTTCTTTTTTTTTGTAGTATATTTTGTTAGTTGCAATGGTGGTCTGTCGATCGAAGATTCGAATGGGCTTTACTCAGTTCTTGACCAATTATCTGAGGCAGCTTGATGTCGAACAACAAAGGATTGTTTGTCCCCAACAACGTGTTGAGCATAAGTCGGAGGATACTAGAAGGATTGCGGAATTGAACTTTCAAGGTGGCAAGAGGTAAGCAGATGAGTTTGTTTCACAAACTATGCGAGAAATATCCTAACTTGAATGAAATGGATAAGCAGATGCACAATGAGTTGAAGTCAACCTTGCGCAAACAATAGTTCGAGTTGTAGTTGTAGTTTTCATTTCAAGTTGTGCGTATTTCATTCTAGTTTCGTAGTTGGTTGTATATCAAATTCAGTGCACTTTGTATTATAACTGTTACCTGTATAAACTTGTCTGTCAAAAATTATTTGGTATGTTTTAAATGTCATTTTAGGTGGCGCGGGTATATTTCAATAGTAAATAGATGCCTAATACTATCATAAAAAATATTTAAAAAAACAAAAAAGAGTTACGGAAACTGGTTGTGGCTGCGATGCGAATACCTCCAAAGTCCAAACTTTGATTTACATTTTCAAGTTTTTTCGTCATTATGAATTTGCATAAAAATATATTTTTTTCTTTCAGTCAACAGTACATAGGAATTTTGGTCAATTAGTTCGCCATCAAAACTAATTTTTAGTTCGCTAAAAAAAGCACAAAGTGTTGCGTGAGAATTTTAAGAAAAAGCGGATCATTTTATCAGTATCAAAGTAGTATCAAAGTAGTTAAGTGAGGTAAGTAAAGAGTAAATTAGAGGGAGGTTGGTGAATCTTTTTTTAATGGGAAATAGGCATTTCATTAATGGAGGATCAAAGAGTCTGAGTTACATTATAGAAACTCAAGTTACAGAACCAAAATCCTAACTCAGCAGCTAATCAGAAGAAGAGCTAAACATTGGAGGTCCATTAATTAAGGTTCTCTATGATAAATTTCATCTCATCTAAAACCTCGAATTTGTAGAGAGGTGGGGAATCTAGTCATATATATTAATTCTCCAATACTATAGCCTTTAATTGAAAGTATATATGTCCTAGAGACAATTGAATAAGGGACACATATACGCATTCGATTCAGCATTTATAATTGTTGTACTTTTATAAATATAAGTGTTGCAGTATGTAAATACTTTTGTCTATTTGTCTGCAATTATTTGCATACATGTTCCCATGAACTTTATGTTATCACTAAGTATATGAGAACTTAACTGACAGAACATAAGTTCTAAAAGTAGCCCTAACCGATGGTCATTGAGATATGGGATATCAATGATACATAACAGATTAGCATGTGATCTGCATCATATTCTTAGAGAATATAGTAGTTCTCACGACTATGAATAACTCGGTTATACGTGATAGATGCATGGACATTTTAGAGAGTGTTGGTATACCCAACCGAGAAACCATTTGATAGATTCTATTTATGCGTCTATGTGAGTATCTGTTTTGTAGGGTGATGTAATAGTCCTTTGACTTGAGGTCAATATTGATTACATGTGTGAAATGGTATGCTTTGACCATGACCGATGCTTGCACTCCTAAGGCTATCTCCAGCCATTCAACCTCAATATGGGGCTCAACTCTGCTACGTTAGCATTCCACTAAATTTCATCCCCTACTCCGCTTCAACACAAAAATGTGCTCCAGCAGTTCAACTTCTCATTTATATTTCTTTTTAAATTTCACTCTTTAAAATAAATTTATAAAATTTAAAATACAATTGGAGATCAAAACTCAAATAACAAAAAGATAAAACATTACATTATATTTTTAGTTGTAAACTCTCAAATATATTACGATACATGCTAAAAAGTAAAATTAAACTTTTTTAAGATACAAAATCATATAAAATAAGAAAAATGAATACATGCTAAAAGTCAAAATAAAAAATATTTAAGATACAAAATCATTATAAAAAATGGATAAAATAGGCTGTAAGAAGTTGGAATCATTTATGTGCTCCAGCAGTTCAACTTCTCATTTATATTTCTTTTCTCATTTCTTTTTAAATTTCACTCTTTAAAATAAATTTATAAAATTTAAAATACAATTGGAAATCAAAACTCTAATAACAAAAAGATAAAACATTACATTATATTTTTAGTTGTAAACTCTCAAATATATTACGATACATGCTAAAAGTAAAATTAAACTTTTTTAAGATACAAAATCATTATAACAAATGGATAAAATAGGCTGTAAGAAGTTGGAATCGATCCCTGGACATATATCTCACAATCAACTAATACAACCACTGCACTACATCAACTTCAATCCCTTTAATTTTAGTTAAACGTTAAAATATAAACGTAAAAACGATTAAAAAATTTTTTTTAAAAAAAAAGAGTAAAAACTGGTGAGGCGCGCCTCACTGGAGCAGCTGAGCGGGGCTGAGTGACTTAAGCTCCAGCAGCTCAGCCGCTGCTGGAGAAAGCCTAACAGGGTAGCTATGGCATGAGTCGGGCACATCATGAGTCACATGGTAGTAGTAGTTGAGCCAAGATAGGATTCATTCCTCGTAATAGACATTGGAGAGAATACTTTACATCTCACAGTTAGTATGGTCGTTAGTCATTGGCCAATGCAAGAAGATATATTCGAAATAGTATTTGGATATGATCATAGACCATACAACAAGAATGAGAGATAAATGAATAACGTTATTAGAATAGACACATTATCAAGTTCTAGACTTATTCGAGTATTCGTGAATGAAAGAACCGTATCATCATAGAGCTCTACAGTACAGGTGGTTTGAACATCCTCTCAAACGTTCCTTGTATTATTAATGTAGTCCGGTAAACTGTCTAGGAGTTTTCGACGTGAACCTAATTTGATTAGTGGTTAATATACAAGGCCCTATGCGTAGAGGTGTCAACCGGGCCAGTCGTAGAACAGCCCGGCCCGTTTAGATTTTGGCCCGGCCCGCACCATGACCATTTAATATAAATTGTTCAAGGGGGACTTGATTTTCATGGCCCGGCCCGGCCCGCAAAAACCCGCTGCCCGGCACGGCCCCCTGGGCCCGGGATTATTTTTTTTTTTTACTATGTATATATTAGGTTGAATTGAATATTATATGAAGAATTTGTATGTAA
>JAYMSL010004452.1:0-11093 GCA_036897195.1 Plantago coronopus | reverse complement strand
ATAAATCCTAAGACTGGGATAAATCCCAGTTCTTAAAACTTTTGATTTATCCCAGTTCACGGGAAAATTCTCGGAAAATTCATGATCACTTAGGCACCGATTTTTAATTATTTGTAATATAATCTAGGGGTTTTAACAGGATTCGGACTGGGATTATACTCAGTAGGTATCAGTACTGCTTCTTAGATATACATGGCTGGGGTGAGTAACAGTCAAGCATAATACTGGGACTCGGAACAGATAAATTCTAATACTGGGATTAATCCCAGTTCTTAAACTCCTATCACTCCGGATAATATTAGCTCACATAAGTATATGACAGTAATTAGTTACAGCATTTGGCGTTTGCTTGTAAGTTACAGCATATTGGGATTAATCCTAGTTCATTTATGTGGTTCAACTAGTATTAAAATCTTGAAATTGGCTTTTGGAATAGAGAGGATGAAAGGTTTTGTGACTGATTGCTTTTGGGGGCATAATGGTACATTCCACCACAAAAGTTGACCAAAATAGAGGGGGAAAGCATTTGGCCTTTACTTGTAAGAAAGTGTGGGGAAGGCCTCTCATTGCAATTTTCTCTAAAAGTTAAAATTGTCTTTCATGATAATCAGACATTATTAAGAAAATAAGGTTTCGGTTTAAGGTGTACAATATCATACGTATAGGCCATTAATTGTACGAGCTTAATTAGGATATATATAGGACGGTTAAGATCTTGATTTGCTGGAATTTGACAAAGTGCGATTCACGTTGAGCAACCAGTATAAAAGCTTAACGAACGAAATAAGGTGTCGAAATTTATTGGATTGCGAAATGGACAGTACTCGAAATGCTGACCAGGTTATCGAGGTTGCTCACTTGTAGTGTGTTCACTGTTCAGTGTTTCAAGTAAGGCCTTCACTCCAACACACTGAAGTAATGAACATTTTAAGGAGATGCATTGTGGACTAAAAACCTTCATTGAAAGGAGGAAGGTTGATGTTTCATCGATTCCAAGTTACGACGTTGAAGGTATATTCTGTACAGTCTTCCAACCATGAATTACATCTCAGAAGTCAGAAATATTCTGTACAGTCTTCCAATCTACGCCTCTAACGAAACAGAGGGTGCCCGTGCTGTTCAGCAATAGCCTTGTGTTTTCGTGTCCACTTCGGAGAACTCCAAAGGTAAAGTACTGGTGCTTTCACATTCCAATCCTCGATTGCTTTGTGATTTACATCAATGGATCCAGGTAGATAGAATGCCTGAAAGGGAACGCGGAAATGAAAACAATTAGGAATCAGAAACTAGGTTTGCCAGGACGTTGTGATCTATAACCAGTTAAGTGACATGAAAACAAAAGCAGCTTGCCTTGCCAGCTAACATTTGATCATCCTCCCAAATTAGATCGTATGGATATCTTTTTCTCTCCAACCTGCTCAATAAATCGTAAACAGTATAAAATGAAGTCTCCGCACATTCATCTCACATTAGTGTGAGCGGTAAACAGTACCTCTCCGTCTCACGTGGAACAATGAGGATTAGAAGTTTTGGTCTGAACTGAAGAGCTTTGTTTATGAATTTGTTGGCCAGAGCAGCTTTCACTCCAAAAGGTGGGTTCAGCCCCATGATCTATAGGAAAAACAAAGAAAAAGAAATACTATTGCAAATAACATAACAAGGAACATGGAAAGGCAAGCACAGCTGAACGTTTGCTCACCAGTCTTGACCCCTCTGGCAAGTCTTCTGGTTTTACTTTCATAAAATCCATCTTCTCAAAACAAAAGTCATTCTGCAGAAAACAGAGACATGGAACTGATTCTAGTCTAGCAAAAAAAGTAAGTTCGAATAATTTAAGTTTGGTTTTTATCCATCCAGCACCGTACACAAATTGTTCTGAAGAACATTAGTACTACCATACATTGTTTCTTTCTACAGCACTGCAGGATTAACCAACAGGTACTGTATGGTGTGCAACCCTCGTCCTCGTTGGCATCAAATAACTCAACAGTATGCTTGTACAAGATGTGTGAATGAAGAAACCAAAAGCCTATCCAATGACCATTATGGATTTTCAAAAGGCTCACTTTTTTACACAATTACAAATCGAAGTATCAACCCAATTAATCACACGTCAACTACAAAGGGTGGGAATGAGCTATGGTAATGTGAACAGGCTGGTGTACTTCAAGAGGTTCAGGAGTGCGCTTTTAAAGGTAAAGATAAATGGAGACGGCAAAATACCACATGCAAAAAGGGTAAGTAAATTATTTATGCCTCATAAACACGTCGACCAATTTGAATCTCATTGTAACAGAATGTTATAAAACTAAAAAGAAGTGGCCCACCTTAGCTTGTACGATGTCATAGTTCTTAAATGAACATGTCTTCCCCACTTCATTAAGCTTGTCTCTCAATAAGCAGCTAAAATCATTTGAACCGCAACAAAAATCAACGATCTGACAAAGAATAGGTACAAGAGTTATTACTTGAGGGTATGAAAGATAAACATTCCATAACCGTTCAAAACTTAATTCTGAGTATCAGACATTTGAAAGTAAGAGATCGTAGATACAACTTATTCTCAAGAAACACAAAGCATCAAGTAATAGGCTCGTTTACTTCATCTGAACATTGACATCACGGGTGGACTATATAACACTTAAAGAAGCTCTTGACAGATTTATCAGTTGGAATCTAAAGAACCAAAATAAGAAGGAAAAAAAGGCAGGAACTGTCTGAAACTTAAGGTGCAAACTGAAAAACAGTAACAAAAGCAAATAAGCAGTACTTCAAATTGATCCGTATAAGATCCCGTGCGATTGCATGGCAACCCTCCTATTGTCAAATTTTCTTTGTTTCTGGAGTGATTCTCCAACTCAAATTTGTAGGTTTCCTACATTACCCTTTTTCCTAATCACAATCAACAGAAGAGTTATTTTCTCCAGGCCAAGTGAAATGCCTCAAAATTTAACAAAATATGTGGTTTGGATTTCCTGTGGTAGTTAATTAAATACATTTTGATCATATCCTACTTGTAATTTCTAGAGTTAGATTGGCAATCGAAAAGAAGACATGTCAAATCGTAGTCAGTGAGGGACTTACTGGTGTCTGGTGAATGGTTATGGCCTATGGGAGGATGTGGAGAAGATAGAAAAGATGTCTTCATGAAATGAATCATAAGTTTATAGGTGATAGAAAAACAGAAAACAATCTCTGCATTTATGTTTTCGTAAATCGGGGTAAAGAGCTGATTTTCAAGGCATCAGATCGCTAAATGAATAATGAATGCATGCTAGGCCCTACTACTTCCTAAATAAAGCTTTGTAAAGAGGAGGCATCAACCTTGTCAACGTTATGTGATGCGTATGCATTTGGAAACATTTGGAAGTCTGTATCATGCAATGTTGATTATCATGGTAAACAATGCCATGCTGCTTTAGGGACAGAACTGGCATACGAGGAAAAGAATGCTAACAGAGAGAAACAACAAACAAACAGCAAAATTTAATAAATACAAACTGAAGAAAGTAATTACCATGTCGCCATCTTTTATGTAGCAATGAAGCATATCAACTATCTGCAGAGACAAATTGTCGTTGGGTAAATACATAACATGATAACTTAAATAGGCTGAACCAGTTAGAGAAAGACTGAAAGTCATCTACGGTCCAAGTAAATCATATTTAAAAATGCATATTAATTGTTACTACGAATAAATCACTGTCTGTTAACACAATTTCAATTTCATGTAGGAAATTGAATATCTCAGATGTAAACTCCAAGGAAAACATACTGCTAAATCTCCATTAATTAGAATAAGAATTATAAACACTTCAGCCCAAAAATTTACGGTGTTGGTAACTTTTACTTTAATCAAAGAAAGGACAGAATGAACTAATCAAACTATTCAATGAATGATTAATAAAAAGCAGGAAATTGCAAGATACAACAGACTAGCAGAGTAAATAGATAAGATTGCAGGAAACCCTGGTTCCAACTCCTTGTTCAAAAAAGGGGTGAAAAGCACTGACGGGAGTTATTAATTAATTGGATTTGAATAAGGTAAAGAAAAACTGATAAGACGGATATAAGTAGAAAAGACCTTCTGGATTTGTCAAAATAAATCATGTTTTCCTCCTTACGTTGTTGTCAATATAAATTTTTAGTAAATAATATAAATCAGTGGGATACATTTTGATTATGAAACAAACTTTATAAGTATCAGCATACAAATAAGCAACCGAAAGTACAGAACCCATAGATGAAGATTGAAAAGTTCTGGATAAATCAGAAACACATGTATAATTAGATGACATTAGTTACTACCAAATACACGACATGCATAAAAACTGGGAGTTTCTCAGGGAACCTAAACAATTTTAGGCATTTTTTAATCTTACAGAAACAGGACCGAGAAAATTGGAAGTGTCGATATAGAAACAAGAATTTGCATCTGGTTAGTGTACAAGTAGTTCTTATTATGAGCAAACATTTCCTTAAAATTGTCATCATATAAGAAAAACTAACCTTTTGCAACTTATCCACTTTTGTAAAATGGCGCCCATAAGATGTGTAGCGCATACCATATAAAAATGGGGCCATATATACTCTCAGCTGTTCCTGCGGGATTAACATAGTTACTTCATAAGAAAACAAGCTCCATAACTGATCTCCCCAAAATATAAATGAAAAACTGGTAAGGCATGTTAGGGTTGCCGGGTTTATCTCGCCACATGCATATTCTGAGAATTACTCTCTGATATCCTACACCTCCATACGAAAATATATTAGTACCAAACAAACAGATTTGGATGGAATCAGTGCTCTTTCCCTTAAAATAATTCAAGTGAAGACATATTTGCCAATTCTGTAACAGAAACACAGTTAAGAATAGTATATACCACAGAAACTCGTATGATGGTTCCCTTGGGACCCAGGAGATTGAACATTTTGAGGAAGTTGTCTAGATTTATAAAATTGAATGTGGCAAATATGAATGTTAAAGATTCAGAGCATGTATGATGGTGGCTGGTGACAGATCAATCTCAGAATTTAATGCGAAATACCAAATAATTCAGTCAAAACAGAGAATAAACTTATTTTTATGAGAATGTAAACAAGGAAGAGAGAAGGGATTATTAAGGGGGGAAACGGTGCAACCATGACTACAACTAACCAAGAATTAATGTCACATGGATCCTCTAGCCATAACTGAGAACCGAAAATAATTGATCTCAAGTGGAAATGACATTGATAACAGAAGATGATGACCGGAATAAATTGGTCCACACGTAAGTGATTTTGACCACTTACCTTCCATCTCATAACCTGACGAAGAATATCATCTCCACAAACTGCCTTTGCATCTTCAACATTGCCACCTTGTTCCAACTGTTTTAATGCAGCACGTAGTGCCTGTAGTTGCAAGGCATTTCAACTCAGTGACAATAAAAATGCACTACAGACAGAAAAACTTCGACACACACCTCTATAGAATTTTCAATCTTCCCCAATGTAATATGTTCCAAAGGACATTCTGTAGAGGAAGCATGTGTTGATGGTGGTTTATGCCTTGATTTAATGTCTTTGAGAGTTATACTAGAATAAGCATCCTTCATCAGAGTCAATATTCTGCTCCAAAATGATTAATAAGACATTAAGATGCATTTGAAGCTCCATAAAGAAAACTTCTTCACCTACAAATACAGCAACGTCTTTTTTATGGGGTTGGGTGTTAGATGCAAAAGGGGATCCACATGAACTAGCTGGTTGTGTACATACGGGCATACGTTATGTGCATCCCAGTACACGTCAGCTTGGGGAAGGAAATTATAAAATGGTATTAGAATGGAAGACAGGAACACTCATTACAAGATTCGTCACCTTTTTTTTCCATCATCATCAAGGGCAACTCCACTGTTTAATCTCTTTGGTTCAGTAATAAGGTTCTGAGGTTTCAAGTGTCCACCAGATACTCTTTCTTCTTGTTTAGTACCCCGGCCATAAGCAGGAACAGGTATCCTGTTCGGATCCACTTTTCTCTTTATATTTATACTCGGCTCAGGCAATTTCCTAGGTTCATTTCTCGAAAACTCCCTTTTCATTGAGTCAGAAGAAACCTTCCAAGGAGCTTTTGGTGGTTTTGCATGACTTCTCTTCTCTGGAGTATAGCCACCGGTCATAGTACTTGGAGGTCTTGGGAATTTTATATGGTTTCTAAGAGGAGTAGCTAACCATTCATCGATTTCATGATCCCTGATGGGTATAGCACATTAGTAAAAGATACAGTGATATACCATCATAATATCACCTTAAGATAAGAAATTCACAAAACTCACAGGCAGTATATTAGTACACGATTAGGAATCAGCTCATCCCAAGCTCTTTGGATGGTAGCCCTTCTCTCACTGACATCCTCCTCAAATGAAATTTCTCTGCGAATTTCTCCAGCACTTCAGAAGTCTGGACTATAAAAAAGGTTGAATGTTCATCACAAATGAATTTAATCAAAGAACAGTGAGAACCTTGGCAAACATTTTCTATGGTATGCCCGAGGACAGCGGCGACAAATGGCAAATTGCAACTTCTCGTCCGAACTCACTTCCAATTCCCTACAGACATAACACTTGTGCTCAGGGCAAATAAACTGCTCTCCAGCAGCAATCTTTCGGCGTTGTGCTGCTGCTGCCGCTTTATCCTCAGGATGGAGAAGCTTAGCCACACAATTTGCATGGAAAAAGTGCCCACAGGCGCCATTTATGCACTGGAAAACCTGAAATAATCATCCAACAGATATAAGATGGTTAGATGACATGCCAAAAATCCCCTTTCGTAGTAAGAAGCATCGAAAACTAAACATGTGGTTGCTGAATGGAAATAACAACAGGGAGGGAAATAAATGAGAAGGAAATGAACTACCAATGGAGACATTATAACCCAATAACTACCTACCATTGAAGGCTGGCTTCATGATTCCAAATAAGTCAGAAATTTTTCCTTGATTACACTCTTAAGATTGTTCAAAACAGACACATCAAATACTCTTAGATGCAAAATGATGGTTCAGAAGAAAGTCCCCATAGTAAGTTTTTTTGCTAAATGAATCTGATAGATAAAGGACTGTTATATATATTTGGTCAAAGAGTGTGTTCCAAAAGAATGATGGTCCTATTACAAAAAAGTATCCATACCTCAGGAGTAGATGATTCATCAGAAGATCCGAGCTCCCCACAAGAAAAGCATTGATGTTGCTTATACTTACAATTCTTACAATAGAAGTCAACATTTTTCATTGCCTAGCATTAACATATAGGACATATATAGTTAACCCAATTGCTGCTGCAGCAGTCACTGTGAAAGATATGCTTAATAAGTTTGAGGGAAGTAAAGGTGAAGCAGAGAATACCTCTACTTCTTCATCAGTAAAACCCAGCGAAGAACAGTAAGATTCTTTACCGTCTTTTTTGGTTACATGAAATGACCTCATGCACTTTCCCTCACAGCTAATTAAAAGAGACAAATTACAATTCAACCTAATAGTGCGGTTAAATGAAATGATGATTGACATTTATTAAAATAGTGCTGCAGCAGGCTGTGTCAAATGACAAACTAGCACAATGAAGATTAAAAAAAAATAAGAAAGAATAAAGCCAAGCATAATAGACAAAATTAAAGAAGAATTCACAACAAAGGGAATTTGGGCTTAGCTAGTTGCTACCTTTCACTAGGTTTATCAGCCAAAAAAGGTGAAGAAACAGCAAACAATCTCCAGACGCCAAGTAACGCAATCCTTATATATGAAAAAATAAAGAAAGAAGAATAGAATCTTTGAGCAACCACTCTTATTTGTCCCTCTCCCTGAAGCTGACTACATGATGGCTCGGAGATGGAGACGTAGTGCCACTCCCTCACTATACAGCACAATTGAATATAATGATAAAATTGTAATTACAGAAGAAACTGATGCATCATCAGGTCCCCGTTATGATCTACTATCTATGCAAATTTGGTCTCTAATTGGAAACAACACCGTTGGATTAGAAGTTACAGATACTTGGGAACATTTTAATAATGCTCAAGTTCTCATACTATTACTTCTATGAAATAAATAAAAACTTCAAAGAAATGGGTGAAAGAAGCTGGTAGCTTGACTGTGATTAGAGAATTTGTAACTGCTTGAAAATTAATTACTATGCATTCTCAAAAAAAAAAAAAACTATTGCATTATCACTCAAAGTTCTACGTTGCTACCCAAAAACTGCCATTGCAATAATCCCATTCTTTGTACATGGATTACCCAAAAACTATTTCTAAGTTTCTCATTCAAAAGAATAGGAATTGTGTTACATGACCATGTGAAGCAATTTAAACTACACCATGCAACCTCACCAATGAAACAATGAGGACTACCAAAAATAGAGAGGGGGTTGAGGGACAAACTAATGGCCGAATTGACTAAACTCTACAGAGAAAAAAATATCTGAATTCGATTGGCTGCATATGTCATTCTAATCCCATCACAATTCACAAGAGGACATGCACACTATTCTGATCAAGTACGTACTATGTGAATCACAAATTCAAAAACAGCAAGCCTGAGGTCAAACTATGAAACACTGCAAGCATAATATACCATATCCTTCTTTTTCGGAATCCACCAAAGCATAAGAGGGATCAGCATTTAACAAAATTGACAAACCAGCCGCATTTAGAATTGTCAATTGTTGAAAGTATAACCTACACAGTTATCTTGCCTCCATTATCACATATAGCACAGACATAGTCACCATAATCTAAACCTTCATCAGCTCCCGAGGAGCCATCATCAAAGTTGTAATCAACTTCCTCCTGGAAAAAAAACGTAACTCCTTATCAAGTCTCGAAAATTCAATCACGAAAGAATTCTACACAAGAAGATATATAATTATATATCATTTGCATACCATGGACATTTCGTCAGCTTCTTCACTCTCCTCACCAACTTCTTCTCCTCGATTCGACCACATTTTATCTAAAAACATTTCCAGAATTTTTGTTATAGTACACAGGAACAGTAACTAATGCGATAACTCATTCAGGCAAATCATCGAACAACGAGCAGACAACAGCAGAAATAGGTAAATAGCACTTAATACTAACAAATTACAGCTCGAATTACCAAAACAAGCAGCAATGCTAGTTAAAGACTGATCAATAACCCTAGCAGTTAATTACAGATGTTCACAATTGCAGTTGAACGAGTGAAAACAATAACAGATTGATACATCTATTGGTTAGATCAGAGCTTCGAGTACCTGAATCAAGCGTCGCAGTTGCAGAAACCTTGGGTGGCGACGATCAAGCGGCGATTTGGTGATCCAGGGAAGAAGACGAAGTGACTGTAGGTGGTTACTGGTTACATATAGGATTTTGTATCTCTTTTTTCCCGCCTTATACCGTATATTACACATTTACACTCCTGCCCCTACGAAATTTACTAATTGCATGAAGCCCTCTAAAGCATAAGCAAGTTAATGTGAGGCCCACATGAATGTGGGGTTTTACGTTTTAGTTACCTCCGGGTTTTTAACTTGTACTTGGGTGCTTTTATCGTTCCTGGATGCCTTATGTAGGTTTTTCGATGTCGAGATTCAAGCAATAGAATTAGGACTAGTCGAAGCTTTTAAGTGAAAAATCCCAAAATTGATCGTGAAACAACTTCACATATAATATGGAGGATGTTTAAAGGGGAAGAATCAATTTCAAAGGCAATTTGTGTTCGTGTAGAATATTATCGATAACTTCTCGATCAACCGTAGTCTACTGATTTGATAATAATTCATCAAACTGCTAATGAATCACCGAACTCTTTACCATCTGAGTTAGAACACGTGCACTATTGAGAGCATTTGCCGATAACATATAATTTTATTTTCCGGTAAAGACAATACATATTAACGCATGAAGTTCATAAGTTCCTCTCATTATTTTTCATTTTTCTTTAAACAATGTTTTCAAACATAAATATATAACATTAAAAGGTTGTATCAATAATGACTATTGACGAGAATTCTGTTGAACCGAACCGTCTCGATTTATTAGATAACGAGCACAAAATGATTCTCGAGGTCTACTCGTTTGAGAGCTAGAAAGAACAGCTTTCGAATCAATGTACCAAGTAGTTCACGGGACTCCCTTTCTCTTTGGGATAATAAGGCAGAGAACAGGACATACAACAGTATTGTTGCCTTCCAGCTCAAAACAATGACAAATACAGTAATGCTCTTTCTTCATGATCATGATTCAAGTTGAAAGAATTGGAATCTGCAGATTTCGCAAATGATCTATTTTTATGCATAAAGGAATAATGAAGTAAACTTTTAACGCCTCTTTTGATTTTCGTAAGTCGTTTAGTTTCGGATTGATGCGATGCAAAATAAAAAACGGATCTGAATTAAGCGAGTGGGGGATAATTGTTCGAAAGTGAAGGTTAAATGGCACCTTAGAACTTAGAAGTATGGAATACATCTAAAAAACGAGGTCGGGCCGTCGGAGGCGGAGATTCAAGCCCCGCACGCGGCGATGGAGCTTGAATGGATCACATTATTCACATATAGGGTTGTTAACGAAGCGACTTGATCGCAACTCGCGAAAATGTTCGGTCAACGTTTAGATCGAAATCGAATCCGTCAACGTGAGCTTGTTGAGTCAGATTTTTGAGCAAATGAGCGCATTTTTAGCTCTAACGACTAGTGTCCCGATCATTAATGAGTCGATCATGGGCACATACGAATCGAGCATTACGAGCTACTTGTGAGCAATACATAATTTTGACGAGCCGGTCACGATTACGATCTTGTGATGTTCAACAAGCACGAGCTGATCACCACAAATAGACCTAAAATTCTAACGATCACTGATCCGTTTAACCAAAACTCAGCTCGACTCGGCTCGTTAACGTCAATTCGCATAGCAATGTAAGTGTAAGGAGCATATAGAAGGTAAAGAAGGCGTGAAAATCCGTGACAAGAGTAAACTCAAAGTTATACATGAAATCAAAGTAGCCTCACTCACTCACGGATTGCCCTAGAAATTTGCAAAAGACACAAACATACAAACTCTTCAATCCACTT
>JAYMSL010004451.1:0-11093 GCA_036897195.1 Plantago coronopus | reverse complement strand
TATTATTATTATTATTATTATTATTATTATTATTATTATTATTATTATTATTATTATTATTATTATTATTATTATTATTATTATTATTATTATTATTCCACTTCTTAATACTTGGTTTGCAGCATGCAAAGCCAGCCTACACCTTTGAGCCGGAAGAGGAACGTAAACCTTGTGGCGGTCAATGTTATCTTCAGGTATCAATCTTATCTAACAATATCATAGATACCTTAATTTACTAGTAATTGGATATAGTTTTGTGTCTGTCATTTTCATCTTTTCTCTTACATAGAAATTCATCATAGGTAAGGATTATTGAACTCACTTGTGAGAGTTATATTCCGGAGTTTAGTATAGTATTCCGAATCCGATGATTACCTAATACTGGAAGGAACATGCTATATAATTGTACACTAAGAATGTATATGCATGTTATGAATAAGCAAGATTTTCAGCACCGCAAAATCCAAAATAATAAATGGAGAATGGATAGTAATGAAAGCTGATGTTTTGCTTGACGCTTCTGTGGGAAATAAGGTCTCTGTATAATTTGGTTGATATTTGAGCAAGAAATTATGTATAGGTGCGTAAGAAACGTAAGAGATGTGCAAGAGGGTTGGTGCAAACTGCAATGTGTATAGAATATATGAAACAAGTTGATTGTATATGCAATTAGTTAGTATTGTAATCAGATTGTGTTTTTTACCGCCTAAATATCTTTTCAACAATCCAATTTAGACCTATCATTTTGAACATGAGTGGTATTTGCATTTGTTAGCATCTGCAGTGCATCCAGAGACTGAATTATAGCTCTAAATAGACGGGAAAAGAAAGGAAGTAAAGAATCAAGGTAGCTAGTGTACACTTGCATTGAGTGGACATGTTAATTTACTGTTTTTTGCATATGGGTTAAATCTTGGTCATGTTCACTGCAGATGGTTTGCATTTTATTGATTTCATGCTGTTATAATTCAGCTGTCAGACATGAAAAAGAAAATTGTTCTCTTTATCTGTATAACTGGAGTGTGCAAGTAAATTAGGACTTTATAGAGGTAGCACTTGCAATGAATGATATTTAGGTTGATGATGTTCATCACTTCAGCAAATCTATATTATGAACAGTTAACATTGTGCATATGAGTATAATAGTTGTTGTTACCTCTCAGTGGAATTCAGAGGTAGACTTCTTGGATCAGTCACAAAGCAAAGTAGTCGAGGATAAGGATAGTGAGCAAGGTGCGTAACCTACTGGAGTTCTATATATATTTTGTTTTGTTAGATTTTGAAAAATTGTGTAAACTATGTATCAATAATATAAGCTATCATCACAGAAAATGATCTTGAAATGAAAGGAAAGCACCAAGTACAGGGCTTGGTTCCTGATGACTTGCCAAGTTCCTCCAGTAAGAAACTGAAGTTGGCGATTCCACATGCAGTGGATAATAGCAAAGCGCTTGTGGAACAGGTGCCTGACTCCGATGAATCAAGTGATTATGAACAATTTGTGCCTGCTGCTGGTTCAGAGCAAGATCTACTAGCTCACAAACTAGACCTGGACAGTGCAACTAGTAATAAAGCTACAAATTCTTTCAGAGATGAAAGCAACGGTATTTCTGAGCCCCCTGTGCAGCAGGAAGAAAATCTCTTCATCAAACAACATGCATCTGTAAAGAACGAATGGAAACCATTCGAGAAAGACTTGTACTTAAAGGGAATAGAAGTTTTTGGAAGAAACAGGTATAATAACCTATTGTTTTCTATAGCGTGTTCTTGCCTTGGCTAATTGGTGCTGGTTTTTGATCTAGTACATTTCAAAGTTTTATATGCAACTGGACCAAAATGGCATCATGTCCTGATTTTAATTCAAGTAAAACATGTTTGCTGATTCAGCACATTGTTACTTACTTCACTAATCTGAACCTTGTGCCTTGGAAGCACTGAGGTCAACATAATATAATGCATATCCTGCTTTATGAATAGTGACTTGACTGGGACCACGTAAACTCGTGAATAAGAGGATGCCCATATGTTTATCTCAGTACTTAAAATTCATTTCTCCATTTCTCCAAAAACAGTGGTAAAAGAGTATTAAACTCAGCCAGCTGTCTGGCGGTAGCTTGTTGCTGATTCGGATAAATAAAAAAGGCAGAGCATTTGAATTTTCTTGTTATCTTTTGGATAGTCTACTCCTCGAACTTCATAAAATATGCAGTTACATATTATTCTAATTTTGGAGCTAACTGGGTTCTCACATTTTGCAGTTGCTGCATAGCTAGGAATTTGCTCTCAGGTCTGAAAACATGCAGAGAAGTATACAGTTACATGTTTGGTGATGGAGTGGTTTTCCCTCATGGATCTATGGCCATGCTAAACTCATTTTTAAAAGTTGGTGGAAAAACTGACGTGGATATCATGGTTTGTAGCTTATCCTTGCTTGACAACCAATTATAACTTGAAAGTCTTGACTTGGGTCTTGAAAGTGTAGGAACACGGATATGCATAATAGCAAAACTATGCTTGCTAAAGCTTTTCCCTCCAAATTTCGCTTTAATCATTAGTATCCTTCCCTAAATATATGATTCTGAAAATGGCATAATGTATGTTATTTTTACATTCTGAGAAAATAACTTCTCCGAGTTCCCTTGCTGCCTTTTTTGGATGGAAAATGAAATAGAATAAATAGTTCAGTTAAACATTATCGTTAACCTTTTTTTTCCATTGAAAACCATTGCAGACCATTTAATTATTGGAAGGAATTAGAATTTCATCAGTATTCTAATTTATTAGTTAATATTGTTGTTAGAAATCTTACCTAGAAGATAAACTCTCACTATAAGTTGCTGATTTGGTTCTCATGGGATAACTTGGAATTCCTTTTGTTGTAATGAAATTGGATATCATGTGCTCTGGTTTCCATTTATACAGAAAGGCATTTACTGGTTAAAAATCCCTAGTGTTAGTGTATCAATTTTCATGTGCTCTATACATATCCCTTTGAACAAGCCTCTGAAACTCAATTCTTCTGATTAAATGCTTTCAACTTTCAAGGTTAAAGTAATTTTATGGCACTCCATATCATGCCTAGATTCCTGGCGCATAAGAGAAAATGTTAATGTTTGTTTTGAGTTAAGTGCGTATCTGGACTTTCTTCCCCCAGAAAAAAATAATCAGTGAGGTAATGTGGGTGTGAGACAGTACCTACATATAGGGAAACTAATCTTTATATGCCATATAGTTCTCACTATTTTATCTAGATGGCTATTTTGAGTTGCATAACAGTTTCTTGCATGAAGCAAAGCACTCACCATAATCATTTTGTTCTGCCACTTAATATATGGGAGGGAGTGGCCCTTGAGTCACATCTTATTTCTATAGAACCACATACCTTCACAATTAGTGTTAATCAAACAGTTCTGTTCATCTATACTTGGTCCAACATGCATGGAGTTTATTCAGAATTTGACCTTCACCCAACACACCTATTGAACTATATATTGTTGGATATATCAGGACCCAGAGATGTTTATCAAGTCCAGGATATGTCGTAAGAGGGGAAGGAAAAAAATGATCAAGTCTTCTTGGAAGTCTGCTGGTCATCCATCCCTGTGGAGAAGGTTAATAGACGGAAAAGACCAGCCATCCAAGCTCTATGTTCCATGTGGGTGCCAGATTTCGTGCGGGAAGCAGTGTCCTTGTGTACAGAATGGTACATGTTGTGAGAAATACTGCGGGTACTTCCAGTTTTACTCTAAAAAGAGTCTAATCTTTCAAAATATCTACTCTCTCCTAAAGTATATTTTTTTCTTTCTTTATAATTGACTAGTAAGTAAGTCAAATAAAAAGGTAAGGTAGACATTCTAGTAGCCTGTAGAAACTAATAGCTGGTCTTAAAGAGAACACGAGGTGTGCCAGCAATCCCGTGTAATGATGCACTCAGGCAAGAGTTATCATTTGCGTAGATCCATGAATAAATTGAGTCAGGTGTATCTTACTGCAGAATTCATAGTAAGAAATATACAATTAGACACAGGGATGGTATACGCTTGTTTGTTTATCTATTCTTTTAGATTGCTGCACATGTCAATTTCTGAAGCCTATTCATCAGTCATTCCCTCAATTTATATGCATGAGACTCATTGCGACCAATCAATTGCTTCATTTATATCCTATTATTAACTTTCAGGTGTTCAAAAAATTGTAAAAACGTGTTTAGAGGATGCCACTGTGCCAAGAGTCAATGCAAAAGCCGGCAATGCCCTTGTTTTGCAGCTGGACGTGAATGCGATCCCGATGTTTGCCGAAACTGTTGGGTTAGGTATTGGATAATTTTTCATATATGTGCTGTCCATTCAGTTGCCGGGTTTAATCTTCCCTTGAAACATTCTGTCGCTAATACGTACTGTATCTCTTCCATTCATCTCCCACCCCCACACCCATGCATAGCAGGGGAGGGGTGCATATATGACCTTTTATTTTCTTTTTGTCCTTTTTGTTCTATTTTCATTTAGTTCAAGGCAGGAGTAAATCCTAGTAGGTGCTAAAATATACTACTGCATTTGTGCTCCAATGAACGATGTAAAATAATCAGATATTGCAGCATGAAATTCCATATTTGTCTTGACTGTTTTCTTTTCAACATTTTACTATGATCCCAGTGATTTTGCATATGTTCTCACTTTCTAGCTACATTGATCAGAATAATGATATTTTTTGTAAAAGTTATTAAACCTTCAACTTTTTACAGCTGTGGCGATGGTTCATCAGGAGAGCCACCAAGACAAGGAGATGGTCAGTGTGGCAATATGAAACTCCTTCTGAGGCAGCGTCAGAGGGTAAACAAAATCTTATCTTGTATTTTACTAGCTATCACAGATTTCATATATCCAGTTTACGATACCTTTTCGTTGGTAGATCCTTTTGGCGAGGTCTGATGTTGCTGGATGGGGAGCATTTCTTAAGGTACAAAAGAATAAACTTTTCTTAATGATTGTTGTTCATGTTTTGTTATGTGAATGGGTGGTGTGACTGCAGAACTCTGTGAACAAAAACGACTATCTCGGTGAATATACTGGTGAATTGATCTCCCATAGAGAAGCAGATAAGCGAGGAAAAATATATGATCGTGCGAACTCATCGTTCCTTTTTGACTTGAATGATCAGGTAAGTAAATCTTCATTTCCAGGAGTAATACTTGTAATGAACTTGAATACTTCGAGTCATTCTCGTCTGACTTCATAATGGGATGAGATGAAGTTTTCCTTTTGACATTCAGTATTGCTCCCTCCATCCTGGATCAAGCTTCCAAAAAACCTTTTTGTACACAGATTTATGACATTTAATAAAGAATGAATAATGTAAGTGAAGTTCTTGCGTAAAACCACACCACACTCACCCAAGTTTTTGGCATGTTTCCTTCAATTACACTTTTGGCTTACCTAGTGTTTAGGCAAAACTGGTTTTCACCAAGACTTGTTTCAATTTGTGAATGGAGTATTATTTTGATATATAATGGACAAAGAATGGATGATAACAAGTGTTAAATATAGGCCTCCAATGTAATACCGGATCCGTATTAGATTTCCCTTCCAGAAAGTCCTTATTAACAACTTCCTGAGTTCAACTTCAATGAAATTACCCATGTTCTGATAGGTTAATCAGTCTTTGTCCAGTTTACCTTAAGGCCTCAAAATTCCACTGCGTGCCATTTGCTTCATAGTTTTTTTTCTTCTTTCATTTGCTTCATAGTTCATACAACTATGTTTATAGGATTCCCTACGGATTTCTCATTTCAATTTAATGTCTATGATCCTCGTTTTGCCGCTTCCAAATTCTTTTTAATGTCTATGATGTTTGGAGTTGTGAACTGCATGTGTTTTTATAAAGACCATTGTAACCTAGCACAGAGCACTTCATAATGAACAATATATATATTTCCTGCTAAGGGCACACAGTAACTGAAAAGATTGCTCCATAAAAAAAATGAATTATATAACTCTTCGAATTGACTCAGCAGGAGGTCCTTGCACTACAAATTCTACTAAGACAATTATTTTATATTCTTGGAGTTTATAACCCAGGGCACCTAATCTATCTTTTCTTCCAAGATTTAATAAATTAATTTACAAATGTGCCTAACCATGTTAGGAGTTCTTGCCATCTTTACGCCTGAAACCGGGAAAATGACATGGGCCTAGTAGCCCTAGTCACTTGCTTATGTTTTGCAGATCCTCAGCTTTGTAGCCTTTATAGTTTAGGGTTGTTGCATATACTATGTCAGTTGAAAGAACAATGATCTATTTTCTACTTAGAACCAACTATGCTCCAGTCCAACGTCATTTATCCTGATTTGAAACACAAAGGGAGAACCGGAATATGGTGGGTGGGTTCAACCTCAGGATCTTTATAGGTCTTGAACTTGATGTTTTCATTTCAGTGCTCTGCTTCAATATTTCAACGCTGGATGAGTTCATAATAACATTTGATCTGACAGAAATTTTCATATGTTTCAGTATGTTCTTGATGCATACCGTAAGGGAGATAAGTTGAAATTTGCAAACCACTCTGCAAACCCAAACTGTTATGCCAAGGTACTTATTTTGCATTGCACTCAAATAGTACGACTCTTTGTTCAATTAATCTGAAACCGTATGATTGCTACAGGTAATGTTGGTGGCAGGTGATCACCGCGTTGGCATTTTCGCCAAAGAGCACATTGAAGCTGGTGAAGAGCTCTTTTATGATTATCGGTATGGTCCAGATCAAGCGCCTCATTGGGCTCGTAGGCCAGAGGGTTCAAAGAGAGAAGGGTCGCCAACACCTCAAGGTCGTGCAAAGAAACATCAGTCTGGCTAAGCTGCTTATATCCAGGCGGTATTGCTTTGCATATAAGACAGTTAAAAACCGTATAGATGTATGTGCAGCCCATAGAGATTAGTTATAAGCAGAGGCTCCTTATGAGTGAGAATTTGAGACTTTGCCATACAGGATATATTTACATATATATAGTTTATTGATCTTTTATGCTTTATATTGAATAAAGAAACGTTTAGTATGAGCCAGGGAGGTATAATGTAGTGCAGATATACTGTATGTTCTGTTTTAATGTGGCAATGAGAAAACTTGTCTGGAGCGTGTTTGGAAGTGTTATTTGATTTGAATTACTGATGGTAGTAGGGCTGAACCCTGCGCAAACATCATAAATCACGAGACGAAAGAGTAGAATAAAAATGCTAACTATAGTACAAATTTTTCCTAGTAAAAAACTGGTCTTTTCAGCTCAAGTACTGGTAGCCGGTTGGTATTCTACTAAATAAAAACGAAGTTCCAGTTATTGATGAAACAGTTTCAGCTATTGACGGGCACTCTACCAAAAAATAGAAGTTCCACTGGTGGCGAAACCGGGAGAGTGGATTATCACCAGCAGAGCCGCAGTTAGGTGCTAGGCTGTGGCAGTCGTACAGTATCACAAGTACTCTGATTGTTTAATGTTTTCAACTACAAGAGGAGTGATCTAATACAAGATTTCTATACATGTACAATCGCTTTACAGTTAATCTCTTCAGAACAGCAAACAAGAATAAAGAATGTTATCACCAATTTAAGTTCTAGTTTGAAGATTTATCGGTCTTCAGTTCTGACTGCAAATGGTAGTACAACAGCTCGTTCCAGTTGTCTGGAACACCAGGAAGGCACCAGTGGCTGCAATCCTGAACCTTCCTTTTGGGATTTGCAGATCCATATATCGAGGGATGAGCATCTGGCCTGTAATCTGATAAACGGGTTATGTTTAGAAATGTTACAGGGGTTCTCATTTGGCTTATAACCTCCTCAACAATCAAATTCTTTTCAGGGTAAACAGATGTAAAAGTCTGACTAATGGGTTGAAAAGCTTCTTTGCAATGCCCACCAGAGTTCCAGAGGCCTCCACTGTAACAAAACAATGATAAGGTTTGATGCAAAATGAGAACAAAGTTTCAGTATTTATTGAATATTTTCTAGCAAACCTGAAATGAGAAGGTGCAGAGCTTCTAAAGAAAATCTTGGTTTTCCGAGGGTTAATGTTCTTATCAACCCATGAGGCCCACGTCAATAGTGCTCTCTTGAAGGCAGTTGTAACATCGAGCCTAGGATACACTTGGTCCTTTTCCTGGTAGTAGTTGATCCTGTCAAAAGTCGGCAATTAGCTAAGAAGTGCAAAGGTGCTAAGAAGTGCGCATGAGAAATAACTGCAAAGGTGCTAAGAAGTGCGCATGAGAAGTGCTAAGAAGTGCGCATAAGAAATAACTGAGAAGTGCAAAGGTGCTAAGAAGTCCTTTTCCTGGGAGTAGAAATAACTGCAAAGGTGCTAAGAAGTGCGCATGAGAAATTCCCACAATGCCAGGTTACAGCTTCAAGCTTATTGATCATCACCAACTGTTCTTCAAAGGAACTAGCACCATGAACTAATGCAATCTGATACTACCAAAAAAATTGTTTTTAAATCTTTTTCAAAACTGAGAAAGTTTTTGGTCCATGCCTAATTACTAAACTATGAGAGATATTGGCTTCCAGTACATACTCACTGAAAAAGAATGAGATTCTAAGTAATCAAAATAGCTCATAAGACTTGAATTATGCAAGCTTCATACAATTGTTACACAGACATGCGATCTAAATCTAATCAGAGTTTCCAGCACATTGCCTAATCGACAGCATAAATATGGATGAAAACTCATGAGGACCTTGGTGCTAAATGCTTCCATAGTTTCGGTACGAAGTTTTCTCGACATTTCAAAAAGAACTTATTCAACAGAAGGTGCATATAAGGTTGGGTTTGTGGTTGTTAGATGGTTTAGAATCGAGAGTACACATAGCTGCTTTGAAAAACAAAAGAAACTCGTGAAAAACAAAACTTACCCTGCCTTTGTTTTAAAATGACTCCACCAATGGGCAGTGTTGAACACCAAAATATCAGCTCCTCTCCACCTCGAAGACCCTCTATCAACAGCATCAATACGCAATGTCTGCACACGCTTCCTCCCTACTCTGGCCTTACTCTCATGAACTAAGAAGTGTGTGACGTAGTACTCAACTGTACACTTATAGTCCTGCAAAACACAACGCAAGAACGTCTATTCAACGAAGAAAAACCTCCAATATTCGAAGGAATCCAAACAAACATATCCAAGGTTACCTCAAACTTAAAGCAATAGTCACCCTTCTCCTTAGTAATCCTACGACGGCGCGTCTCATAAACCCTCCTAGGATCTTTCACCGCTCCCATCAACAAACAAAGCATCGACTCCCACTGATTCCTATTTATCGAATCACCAACAAACACCAGCCTCTTCCCCCGAATCAATTCCAGCATTTTCACAGCATCAAACCTAGGAATATCACAATCTCGAGGCTGCCATCTCCATTTCATATAAGCCTTGTCCAACCTCCCGTTACTCTCACAATTAAACCCCTCATCTATAAACGGACAAGTAGCATTCGTGTACAACGGATACCTTTCATCAACAACCCAATCCCCTTGAGTAAAATCACAAACACCCTTACTTCTCCCCTTCTCCTCAATTCTGCTTCCTAATCTATCATTCAACTTCTCAATCTCATTCCTCTCAGAAACACTAGTACTATTTACATTACCAGCAGTTGAAATTACACCAAAATCAACACTAATTGAAGTATTATCACTACTACCAGTCAACAATACACCATGTTCATCAATTGACGTATTAATACTACGAATAGTCGACACTACATCAGATTCATCACTCACTGAACTGTAAACACTACCATCAGTCGACACTACAGCAGATTCGTCACTAATTAAAGCAGTAACACTACCAAATGTCGAAATTACATCAGTTTCAGCACTAATTGAAGTATTAACACTACCAACCGTAGAAACCACAGCAGATTCAGCACTAACAGAAGCATTTCCTAAAGAATCCAAACTCATATTACCAGATAAAGCATCAGGAGAAACCTCCGCCTCTTCTTCCAAACGAGCAGTTGTCTCAATTGAAGAAGCGAGTATACTTTGTGAAACAGTAGCATTGCCGAGTTCTAGGTCGAGTTCACCAGGCAGTGACGAAGAAGCGTTGAAGCGAATACCGTGAGTGTCCATATGAGAAGAAGGAATGGTGTTGAAGTAGAAAACGAGGAAGAGTACTGAAAAGGAAATCGTGAAGAAAAAAGCCAAATTCCTTACTGGCTTGACAGAGAAGCTTCTTTGCTTTTCCATGGTTTATCATCTACTGTATGTGAGGAGGAAGAAGAAGAAGAAGGAAGAGTGTGGTGGTATTGAGAAAGGAAATGGAGAGATGATTAGTTGAGCTGAGATTAGTTAGTGGAAAGAATTAAAGATTTGATTAAGTAGCTAAAGTACAGCGGTAATGGCTGTTAGTGAGTCATTGTAAATAATTGGGACTGAGCGGTATAGGATTAATCACCATTTTTATTTTGTCTGGTTTTTGTTTTATCAGTGGTCTGGTGGTGGTTAATGGGAGGGAGGTGGAACATGCATCAAACGGCACCGTGTCATCACCTGTATATCACGTGACATACTGTCCCATTATGTTGTGCGCCATTTTTCGTTTAATGTTTTTTTTTTTCTTTCTTTTTTTCCGCAATTTCAGTTTGAAATATAACCTCCATCGAAGCACAAAACAATACCTATTCTAATTTACGTGATTCGTCATCTTCTCATTCCTACTGATCCGCGCACTTCCAAGTTCCAAATCAATACCTATTCTAATTTATTTGATTCGTCATCTCCTAACTTCCTACCGATCCGCGCACTTCCAAGTTCCAAATCAATACCTATCCTAATTTATTTGATTCGTCATCTCCTAACTTCCCAATGATCCGCACACTTCCAAGTTCTAACTACACCTAAGCGAACATATGAACAATCATCTTAAGCACAACCACCAAATATGAAACTGTAGTGCCTTTCTTATTCCAATGGCATATCAGTGGATTCCAGTGGCATATTAGTGGAGTTAAATCGCAGTTTAGTTAAATCGCAGTTTAATTGGTAATACGTTTTCCTCTACTATACTTAAAGCGCAATTTAGTCGATTAGATGTTTCCCTCTAATTAATTAG
>JAYMSL010004450.1:0-11094 GCA_036897195.1 Plantago coronopus | reverse complement strand
GTCGTCAAATCTGAAGCCGATGCATCGACGAGGCTGTTTTAGTGTTGCATGAAGCTGAAATTTGTAACTGAATAATCACTCAAATCAAAACATCCAATCATCATCGTTCTTCAGAATGTGATAAACATTTGTTTTCTGGTAATTTTCTGATCTTCATGTTCTCATCAATGCCCATGTATACTTGCTGTATCAGATACTGAAATTCATCAACCGGTTACTGTTTTGTTTGAGTGCATCATTTTTCATGTTTCCGATTCGAATTTTCTGTTTTTTTCTTGCAATTTTATGAGATTTTATCGATCATTTATAATGGGCTATAATGCAATGAATTCGGGTTCTTCTGGTTTAAGGTTGTGTAAAAATGAATTATGATTGAATTTTACAGAACTGGAATTGAAGAGTAGGTCTGCCACCAATCCTGAAGGTGTCTGCATCTATTCCTGATATGTAGTTTCGGTTTTATTTAACGATTGTTGGTATGGCTGAGAAGTTAGTTTTGATATTGAAGCTATTCCTGTTGTTAAATTGCAGATTCGTGTGTTGTCGTAAAACACCAATACGTTCATATGGGGAGCAGGGAGAGGAAATCTAACAAAGAGAAGCTTAATCAAGTGAAAGCCAATTGGACATCAGACAACCATGAGTTGTTCATTGATTTATGTCTTGAGCAGATATCATTGGGAAATCGGCCTACTACCTACTTAACTCGAGAAGGGTGGACTAATGTTTTGGAATCGTTTCGCTCCATGACAGGGTTGAACTATGAAAGGACTCAGTTGAAGAATCACTGGGATATCACCAAGAAACATTGGACTATCTGGCAGAAACTTATCACTACTGAGACGATGAAATGGGATTCAAATGCTCAGACATTTGGCGCGGGTGGTCAAGAATGGGATCAGTATCTCAAGGTATCTCTTTCCGCTTCTATTATGTGATCTACAGATATGTGTCTAGTAGCATTCGTGTTTTGATCATATGCCCTATTGAAACTTTGATCGACCTAAATCATTAGAGTTTGTTACTGAAATTACTGATTGACGCGATACTTTGAGAAAACTAGAGACATATGGGAAAGAACCTGCATTGTGTAACAGAACAGAAAAGGCGAAGTGGGGTTTTAAGTTCGCTTCTCATATGCTGCAGGGCGTATGTGAGGGGTTAAAGTAATCCTGTAAACTACAAGTCTACAACCATTTGATCTATCACTCACTCACTGGGGTAGTAATTAGTAAAAGCCTAATATATGCGGGTCATGATGATGCAGGAACATCCAGAGGCTGCACCATTTCGATCAAAACAACTCCAATTTGCTGACAAGTTGGACATTGTATTCGCTGGTACTGTAGATCCGGAACAAGTAGCAAGACCAGCTAGAAAGAATACCAAGTGGGCGACAGAGGCAGATCCTACTACAACTACTCCTCGCCGTAGGAAGCATGAAAATAATGGAACTGAAAATGGCCATCCGGAGCATCCTACAAAACAGCAGCATTGTTTGCCAAACGACACAGTTTCACCCCTCGAACTTCCAGCAGGTGCTGCAAGGCCTGATAGCAACCCAGAACGGTGTTACGATGCTGTAGAATCAAGAAGTGTTATCACGGTTCAGTCTCCACCTCCCAAACTTTCCTACAGCATTGAGGAATGCATCAAGTGTTTAGATTCAGTTGAAGAAGTAGAACAAGGGAGCGAACTGTATCTGTTTGCGCTAGATGTTTTCCTGAAAAAGGAGTATCGCGAAATCTTCCTTAACTTGAAGAAGTCCAGCACGAGGATCGCGTGGTTGGAGAGGCTGAAGACTGTCGGTCCGCCTTTGCCTTTGCAGTAGTTGAAGTCTTGACTCCTGAGAGTAGTAGAGTGCTAGTACAGATCCCTGTGTTTATGATATCAAGCAGGAACAATTTTCATCAGGTAATACTCATCAGACCAAACATATTGTGAAATATGAACAAGTGATCTTCCAAGTCCATTATCACTATTTTTGTTAGCAGTTCATGAGCTATGGTGTATTCGTAGGGAGTTTTAGTTAACAAGTGATCTTCAAGTCATTTTACTACTAATTTTCGTTATAAAGTGAAAAAGTAATTAAGAGTATTCTGTGTGTTCATTGGTAGTATAAATGATTGAAGCGACTTAACCACCTGAGTGTATAACTAGGAAAAAAAACTGAAGTATAGAGTCTTCTGTGTGTTCATTGAGATTGAGAGTATACATTATTTGAGCGACTTAACCACCTAGGTGTACGACTAGGGGAAAAAAGTAAAAAAAGATATAAAGTATTCTGTGTGTTCATTGGCAGTATAAATGACTGAAGCGACTTAACCACCTGAGTGTACAACTATGAAAAAAAAAAAGAAGTATAGAGTCTTCTGGGTGTTCATTGTTGAGAGTATAAATGATTTAAGCGACTTAACCACCTAGGTGTACAATTACGGGAAAAAAGTAAAAAAAAATATAAAAACTTAGTGTAAAAAATGAAATCGCGCCAGGTAGGGGTCGAACCTACGACTTTCTGCTTAGGAAACAGACGCTCTATCCACTGAGCTACAGGCGCCTTACATTTCTTAATTAGACAAGTACCATAATTCATCCATTTATCACTCTTGGCTTCCATTTTTAGAATATTGATAATGGATGTGTAAAGTAAATGATTTTTGCTAGCGGTATTGAAAATTTGGTGAGTATGTTATTTTCGAGTGTATATATAGTTATGATATAAGTAAAATTTATAAAATTAGAAATGATAAAGTTTAACATGAAATACAAAAACGAAAAGTTTGAGAGGATGGAAGAAGTAATAGACATCGATCATATTATCATAAACATCACAACTATATAGATGTGGTTTTTTATAAAAGACCTCTTAATTAGGTGGCCGTCTTTCTCAACATATATTATATAGTATTGAGATGAGGAGTAACATTTTATAATCGATTAAACATTATACAAAGTCTTATGTTTAATCTTCTTTTGTAACATACTTCAAAACACTTATGGTAATATAAATATACTGTTTTGACTTATAAATAGAGTGTGTCTATTTTACACTTATAAACGTATTTTGACTTATAATATAGAGTGTGTCCGTTGCTATTAACATTATTTAGTAAAAAAATCATGATAATAATGGAGTAGCCTAGATAAAGGAACATGCATGACAATATTGCAACTCTTGCTTTAGATCAATTCTTTAAACAAACAAGTGTGCTAGCTGAGCTGATAATTTGGTGATGCAAAAAGTTAAACAGATTGCTCATCCAACACTTGTTAGCAGCCACACCACACCAAACTTTCAATCAACTATCACTATTTCTTTTTTAAACGACAAAGCGATGATAAATAATGGTTCCCGTTTATCCCAAACTTCCAATCAACTCATCATCACTATATTAAGAGAAACACACCATTTTACATCAACTCCAAAACATACACTATCCCTTGCTAAAGTTCATCTTTTCCACATGTCTCTGTTCCTCTTCCTAATCTTACAAGCTTTTGGTTTCATTCACACCCATCATCACCCTCAGCTAAACTGATCATCTTTCTACTTTGCATTTTCTCCATACTACTTAGCTAGATTCATTCAGGTAGTTCATCAAGATGCCTAGACAAAATCTTCTATAAAGTCATTGTTTTCTGTAGAAAATCTTCTCCTACTTGCATCTATCTTCAAAATCTTGATCTGGGATTGGCTTATAAGTTTCAAAGATTCTGGAAAAGTTGAGTCTTTTTAGATTCTACAATATATGCTAAAAAGATAAAGGATTCTGAGTTTATCAGTTTTCTGTGCTGTGCTCCCCTTTATTTACAGTTTGAACTAAATTAGTCCATTTTCAAAGCATACTGCATTTAGTGCCTACTACAGTTCAACAAGTTTGTCATAGAGTTTTCGGGATGGAAACGTTGTTTCCGACTTCATTTGAACCGGATGGAGGCTGGTCGTGTTTGCAGCAAGGACACAGCTACTCAACATGGACAGAAGAAGAGAACAAGATGTTCGAGAGTGCACTTGCCATGTTCGATGAGAAGACTCCGAACAGATGGTATCTGGTGGCAGAAATGATCCCTGGCAAGACTGTGCTGGATGTGGTTAATCAGTATAGAGAGTTAGAGGCTGATGTTAGTAATATAGAGGCTGGTTTGGTTCCGATTCCGGGCTATGTGGCTTCTCCCTTCACGTTGGAATTGGAAGATCAACGCGGCTTTGATGTGTATAGGAAGAGGGGCAGAAGTTGTGATCATGAACGGAGGAAAGGTGTACCGTGGACAGAGGAGGAGCATAGGTACGCGTTTTTTATTTTAAACGGCAAAGTGAGGATCAATAATGTTTTTTATCATAGATATCGCGTCTCTTTTAACTACTTCTGGTAATTCTAATTCATCAAAATGTGTTTGATACTTCGATTTCATAATCGTGTCATCTTAATCCTGTTTTAGCCTTTAGGCTCCAGTGAACAATTTTCGAATGGTTCAGAATTTAGATGAATTCACAATCTTATTCCAATTTCACTTTGAAAAATCGCGAAATCAAGCCAGTTTCTGCAAACATTAATCGAATGTTACAGATGTCGAAAATTCCAGCTAATTCTTCAAACAATGCCTATCTTTTCGCAGGAGATTCCTTCTAGGACTTCAAAAGTACGGTAAAGGCGACTGGAGGAACATTTCCAGGAATTTCGTCATCTCCAAAACGCCAACGCAAGTAGCAAGCCATGCTCAGAAATACTATCTCAGGCAGCTTTCCGGAGCCAAAGACAAGAGGAGGCCCAGCATTCACGACATCCATCTGAACGACATTTCCCAGATTGATAACTGCGAACGCTCTATTTCTGATCATCAACCTGATGACCTTAAGCTACTACAGAAATCAGCAGACACTTCGAAGATTGTATTGGACTGGAATCAGAACAATGATAGAGCTTCAATGCTATGTAATTCGGCTACAGGCCATTCGTTGGTGGCATATCCACAAACTCTTGCCATGAAGAGCCGTTACTTGCTTAATATTGGAGACTATGGCTCGGCTTTCAGCTGCATCCAAGCACCTAATTTTCATGGCTGAGAGCGAAAAAATTGTCGAAAATGAATCAAGTTGTTTGTTTGTGCCTTGAAGTTACTGAATCATCTGTATATTGGAAAATCTAATGTTCATCAAGTGTCAATTTCTGCAAATAAATCGCATTATTCCTTCTTTCTGCAAATTTTGGCATTCCATCTCAACTATCTAAAATATCATTTCCGTGTACCATGTCGAATTTTCTGATTGTCACTGTTAGTGTTCTTACAAGTTACAACTCCATTGTTACAAAGTCAACTGATCAGGACCAGATAGCACTGTTAAGCACTTAGCTTTCACCATCTAGAATATACCTCCTTGCACAACTGCAAGCTTTCTTGACTCAACAATATGATCCATCTTCTCATGGTCCGGGGACAGGGTACCCGTGATAAAACACATTTGTAAACTCGGTCTGAGTAATTCGATAAAATACTTTTGTATAAGACATTTGTAAACTCGGTCTGAGTAATTCGATAAAATACTTTTGTATAAGTAAGTAAGAACTTTGGATTAGGCATGAGATTGTTTAATCTAGCCAATTAGGACAATATGGCTAAGATTGTTGATTATATAATAATAAGTTGGCTAATAATATTGTGCATTCCACTAAATCATAAGCATATTCTGTTTTATCCAAACTCAAAACATAAAGACAAAATGCTTATTGTTTTTCATTTTTTTTAAATAAATAAATTTTCTTGATGGAAGGGCCTTTTGCATTTCTAGGTCACACCATCTTCTTTCCACATTCATTGGTCCATGGTGGCATATTGCATTAGTCCTATAGATATCATACTTTCTCAAGAATCACTATTCACTTTATGCCATGTCCTAATTAATTATTGGAAAACCTATGTTTTCTTTAGCAATTTGTAAAAACAAATGTTTAGGCTAGGTTTAATTAACTTGAAATTCTCTACCTGAAATTCTACGAATTGAATTAAATTAAATGAATTTGAACTTAACATAATTAAATTCAGGTATAAATTTGTACTATACAGGTCTGAATCCGAATTGAACTGAACTAAATATAAGTGAAATTAAATAGAATTGAACATGACCTAAATGAGTGGTAGAGTAGGTCTACAATAGCGTTCACGGGATAATATTTCTATATTTCACACCCTTTTAAAGGACGATACATACTCTTTCTTAAATATATTCTCTATTTAATGCCTCAATTCACTCAAAAGATACATATTGTATTAATTTAGAAATCAATAGCTGAAAAACTATATCAATGGGAGCATGAGTGTTTTACCCCCTCACTATTTACGCGAAACCCACTGTTACAGTGAGGGACATAGCCGCATAAGCATGTGCTCTGCCCCATCGGTTGAAGAAATTGCCAAATTTAGATGTGCCTTGTATAAACAAGAAATAATATCCCATCCACCAAGTACCATTGAAATTGACCGAATATTATCATAATATTGTGTTACCAGTTTCATGTTTAAAAGACGAATAATTTACCGTTTCAAAACCAGATCTTAACATGTTACTATTAACAATTTCAGGACCTGAATCAGAAATGAAACCAACAATTTCGAAATCATCTAATATCTGACTAACATTTTGATAACTGTATGAGACTATAGAACGACTAGAACTTTCAATTCTTTAAACCCTGATCGATCATATCTACGTGTAATTAAAAAATATCAATGTGTATTTTATATTGTAAAAAGGGCTTACCAAACAATGAGAAAGTTATGGTGGTAAATCTATGGTTTGTAAAGTTTGGATCTATGTTTGTGGTGGTGAAAGAAAGGGAAAGCAGTATTGGCTTTCTTTATCATATGCATGGTTGATAAGAGCACTTTATGAGGTAAATGGATCAGTATCGCATCTAGCTAGCTCACTTGTTGCCAATCAACAAGTCCAACTAATCACCCCTTCCGAGGTAGATATTGCACTCAACCCCCTCCTACTTTAGATAATAACTTATTCTGCCTTCCTGACAGAGGTGGAGCCAGGAATGGAAGTCGTGGGTGACGGAAATATTACTTTTGAAATTTTGGGTGGGGAGACCACCTCCTCTGGCCAAACCCGGTGTCCGAAGGTGCTTCCTGTTTTGTCAAATTCTTAAAAAATACAATTTTTTTCTATATTATAGGAAAAAGTTAGCATCTTTTTTAATTACCTCCAAGTTGTTTTAAATTTATGCATGTAATCCTGGATGTTTTTAATTAAACTTGTAAGTGTTGCATTTCACGAAGATTGTCCCGTGGCTTTTAACTTTGAACAAGGGGCAAGGTGGCAATTCCAGTCCGATTGATGGACATCCTTCCAATTAGGTTCATACCAATTCAAATTCAATCACTTTAAGAGTTGTCAAATCCAAATCGATCCGTTGCACTCTGATTGGATCCATAGCTTTGACGAAAAAGGAATCCGCGGGGTGGTGCATTGGTAAGGTGCAGGGTGTATTAGTGAGAGGGAGGTCCCAAGTTCGATTTCCGGAAGTGGAGATTTATTTAGTGTTATAAGGTTGGTATTGATGTGGTGGTATTGAATTAGTGTAGGTTAACGTAGGAATATGACAGATTTGCCTCTTAAAAAAAAATCTGACAGAAAAGGGTGGTTTGTGACTGATCAGGCCAACCAAATCGAGATCCGATTAGAACCTTCTGTTGACCACGAGGATCCGTATTCGTGGTGGATCAATCCATACATGTCCGGACTTCGATAAGTTGGTCTGGATTGGACAATATCAACCCATATAGGCATATATGGAGGTGAGTAGGATAAAATGGATTATTAATCGAGTGTGATTAGGGGGAATAAAATATGGTTGGTCGTGATCTTAACGTACACGATCTATACAATATATGTTGCTGCTTGTCCTCTTTTGTTACATTAACAATTAGTCATAAAAAGCCCTAATGGTTTTCCACTCACCTCCCATTCCATGTAGTACAATCTTTCATCTTTAATTATAGTTGGGAGTTAATTAATTAATTTGAAACTTGAGTAAGTTCTATTGATATCATCAGTGAACTTGAACGAAATTAAACTGAATATAAGTATAAATTTGTAATACGCGTATTTGAACTGAACTGGATTCAATTTAAGTATAAATTTGTATTATGTATATTTGAATTAAACTGAATAAATTTAAACTAAATTAGTATAAATACAACTGAAATTAGGATGAATTGAGCTGAGGGATAGAATTTTTTTTAATTAAAGGCGTTGTTGTAATTAATACTACTACGTATATTATGGGAATGATGTCGTGAATGACAAAACTATCAACTTTGTAGCATTTTGATAGGAGACACCTTTTTCTCAACTTGCATAAGGAATCACACCTTTTTTCCATCTTTTCTTTTCTTCCTGATTGACATTACAATGAACCTCACTGTTCACTTATATAATATGGCCAACTTGCTAGGTCATGTTATCAAAACACGATAGAAATGCGCAGTCTTTATCCTTTCAGATTCATATTGAATAAACTCTACAACTCGATTCGATTCGACTCGACTCGACTCGACTCTCCAAATCTGTTGACTCATTGCACCTAGGACTCGACTCTCCGAATTTCCTCTTCCTCTTCCTCTTCTCTTCTTCTCCTTTTCCTTGAAACTAGTCGATCCAAGATGAATATGATCGACAATATAGGATACTATATCTTCTACCCCATAAGCAGCAGCTACGACTACGACTCGACTCTCCAAATCAATTGACTCATTGCTATCTCCAAAGCAGTAAGTTTCAAGAAAATCTTGCTGCAGGAAACTAACTCTTGGCCATGAGATTTAAGCTGATTCAGCTGATGCCCGCTGATTCAGCTGATGCCCGTGCGAAATTTAAATGCACCCCATGCGAAATTTTAAAAATGAGCCCCTGTTAAGTGTTAACAATATATTAAAAAATCAATTTTAACCTACGATAATTTATAATAATATATATGTACACATAAAACATTAAACCATGTATAATAAAAGATAATGCATATGTTAAAATAAAAAGGTTTATATATGTTTGATATTATTTTTTCGAAAAAAACATTAGAATAAGAATCATTAGAAAAGTAGAAATCTTTTAGCATTTTTCTAAGAGAAATCTTCAATCAGATATACATAATCAAAATTTTAAGAGGAGTAACCTTGGTGAGGTTTTCTACATAATAGGAATAAAATTGAGATACTCAATATTGTATTAATCAATTCAACGCTTTTGTAGTCGAGTGGCAAGATGAGACACCCCGTATCCAAGAGGTCACGTGTTCGATCCCCACCATGAGTGATAAATCCCCTCAATGGGTGATTATGTCCTCTTTATTTATTTTTGTATAATATTTGATTAATCATTGATTAGAAATTTGTCGAACGATTGTGTAATTGTAACAGTATATCTAAAAAAAAACCATTGTATCAATCAATATAAATATCTTGCCATTTAAAAATAATCAGTTATATTAGTTATTACTCATAACCCATAAGTTGATCTTGAACGCATGTAAGATTTCATTAACTTCAATTTTGAAAAACTTATTTGAACAAATGCAACAGTGACAAGAATTGTTAGTAAAACCTATAAGCAATCACTGCTTTATGGTAACAATCAATATATTTCACTTAACTAAAATAGGTCAACTATTCTCATATTTTGATTAGGCATAAATTGCCTAACCATTTTAACTCCACGTATAAATAGTTTACTTCAACTTTATATTGACCATTATGCTTCCGTTCATTTTGAAGATTTCTACTGGATTTGGGAGTAGTAAACTTATCGAAATTAAAAAAAAACCAAAGATACTTTTATAATCTATAAGCAATCTTGGTATTGTTCAAACATTCACCTAAGAGAATCAATTTATTTATGAGCTAATCTTAGTATTGTTTTTATAAACCTATTCATATAGCTACCGGTCCTGGATGGGAGGGACCAAAATTCGGGCCCTGTGCGGTTGAACATACCGCATGGATCCAGGGCCGGGCCTATTCGGCCATAACTCATTCGTAGCCCCCAACAACTAGAGCACCACCACCACCTCCACCTCCCGAACTCCCCATTATCCCCATCCCGCGCCAAATTCAGCCATATACCCAGCCATATCCAACTCCGAACCACCACCCCCACTCCTCCTAAACCTCCGCCCGAAATCTTATCCCCTACAATCTTAGTGTCGGGTGGAAAAACTATTTAAATCTCAATTTCTCAATTGCGGACGACAAATCCTTCCGAGTTGATTTCTTCCTCTTATCAGCCATGCATTTTTCAAAAGTATTTGAAGTAAGCGATTGTATTAGCTTACAAGTACATTTGGCAACTTATTTTTTGCAATCGTTCACTATCTGAGCTTCATGGGGCATATTTTTTCTCATGACATTCGTGACGGTGGGTATGGGTATTAGAATTTTTTCTTCGATACTGGAAGGGTATGATGACAAACAAATGTTCAATATTACGTACAAGCAAAAGAAATGCAAATGAGAAATTGTGTTGATCTTACCTGTGATTGGGAATAGTTTAGAGATCGAGCTCGCGTCATGGTTGAAGGGTCAAGTGTGGAGCTCGAGCTCGCCGCCATGGCTGGAGGACGGTTATATTGAAACTTCACATTTGCAGATTTATAGTTATATATAGTTAAAATGCGGGACTCTTATCTGCGGTTACATATCGCCGATCCCAGAAAGATATAGGTTTGGATTTGGCGAGGGAGATAGAGAGGAGAGACTGAGAGAAGATTGATTTTGTTTTTTTTTCTTCCATTATTTTAATAAGAGGAAATTTTTTTTTACACTAAAACCTTTTCGCGTTTTGACAAGTTACACTACAACCTTTTTTTTTTCCATCTTGCACTATAACCTATTTTCGATTTTCATCTGTTACTACTTTTTTGACAGCCGTTAGTTAGGCTGTGTGGTGCACGCGCGCCGACCTGGAGGACGATTTGGGACGAATTTGAGGCGAATTAAGTGGCATTTTGGGGGGAAAATTCCCGCCCTACACATAGTGAATGTGTAGAAATACCCCAAATTGACATAAACCCTAACACAACTTCATCAATTCAATCT
>JAYMSL010004449.1:0-11094 GCA_036897195.1 Plantago coronopus | reverse complement strand
TCAAACAAAAACACAAAATAAAAATAATATAAAACTTATAAAAAATGTCACGATAACATGAATATGCTTCACGTGTGTAACACGTGACGCGATTCTAGTTGTTTAATATGCGGGATTGATAAGAATGATGGAATTGAACGTTAAACTCATTATTATGCTTCAAAAAACCCTTGTCGCATAAGCTCATTATTCTTTAAAAAAATGTTAAAACTTTAAAAGGGTATAAGAGTAAAAAAAGGCTCCAGTGTAATTTATTTGTACTTAATAATAATAAGGGAAAATTTTAAAATACATTCAAACCTTTTAAAAGTTTTGCAGTTTACACTAAAACCTTTTATTTTTTGTAATAAACACCTGAACTTTTCTCACTTTTGGCAATTTACCTAAACGTTGAACAAATTTTAACAATCTTGGTAAATCGTATGATTATTCATTCAATTAGACAATTGAAATGTTTATCCCCCTTTTATAGTTTTCATATTAATGTCTTTTTTTTTGTCTGTGCGTTTGTTTTTTTTGTCATGTCTTCATTATCTGACGGACTAAATTGGTTCCATTTGTGGGATTTGTTTAGCTTCTGTTTGGTTTAAATAGTTTATTTGTTCTGAGCATTCCTCATATACGAGTTGAAAGAAAATTAGAAGTTGTCCGTGAGATATTTGTTGTGTTTTCTAGCCTCGTCACATTTGGTTATTAACTGGTACAAAAGGTTTTAGTCTCGATCGCTAAAAATTTGAAAGATTCAAATGTCGATTACCGAAAAATAAAGTATTTATTGTAAACTGCAAAAATCAAAAAAAATGCAAGTGTATTTTAAAATTTTATCCAATAATAATTAACTTATGCGGCTGATATAAATTTTCCCGTCCTTTATTTATAATCCAATACAAACTCTGGTTGTTTTCGTAAATTTTCCAACCTAATAGCAATGGGGGAGAATCTGAATACTAACCGTCTGGGAGTAGAGAGTCCTTGGCCTGCTGTAATTCCCATTACATAAATTGCTTTTGATTCATCAAGGCCGATTGATAAACCCAACTTCGTTTGCGAAATCATACTCAATTTTGCAGATAACAGACGTAATTCTCACCAGTTGTTCTGTTTCAGGTGAACTTATTTCCAGGTATTGTATTCGGGATGCTTTCTTTTTCATATTATATACCTGTTTCCATTAATATGGTGAATTGATTTCATCTGTGTTGTAAAGTTCCAATCTTTACGATTATACCTCGCAAAACCTGCTTGATTCTAGCTTTTATATCCTGTTTTTGTTGTTGTCTGTCACTTAAATGCATAAGTTCACTTACCAGCGGTTGTATTAATTTCTTATGGCTTATAATGCAATATATAGTGTTCTGGTTTTTGTTGCGGATGTCCATAATGAGTTGTGATTGTTGGAATGTAGAGAGAAAGAGAAGTAATTGACTTGTTGCGACATGGGTGCGCTTTTGAGCTGCTTAGGCTGCTTTGGTGCATCTGATGAGGAACCATCTACTACCAACTCTGTATCTAATGAGGAACCATCTAATACCAGCTTTGTACCTGATGAGCAACCATCTACTACCAGCAGCTTGAACGTTTCGAGCGTCGAAGCTTGTCTTGGCTGCGGTTTCGTTCCTTCCATGGACAAGGTACAGTTGTGGTAATTTTTTGCATCTTCATGCTCTGAGGGTACTTTTAGGACAGAGTAATTAATTTCTAGCTCTGACTGCTTTGCGAATATCTAGCTAAAGTTAGATTGGTTTTGATTTACATGTGAGTGATGGCCGAGGGTAATCAATTAGACCTTGTAAAGAGTACAAGTATAATTCCAGTAGAACAACAATTTTTAACTTGTAAACTTCGACAGGATATTCGCCGAGCCACTTCAGAGGAAACGAGCTCTAGCTCTTCGAGTGTCCATGACAGCTTTTCGACTAACAGACGTGAAAGTATAGGTGACAACTTTACACCTTCAGAAATCCAACAAAATCCTGATTCTGGTGTCGAGACAACAGAGGAGGGTGCAGAAAGATATTTTTCAGTCCCTGTGTTTGGTGATGAGGATGAGTGTCCGACATGTCTTGAAGGTACTAGTTCTATCCATTGTATACCTTATCTGCAATATATCTTCACATAACATCTCAGTTTGGTTGCTTGGCTAATTTACTACTACTACTTGTTATTCTGACAATTTCTACAATATTTGTATTCCAGAGTATGACGAAGAAAATCCAAGGATAACAGTTAAGTGTTTGCATCATTTTCACCTTGCGTGCATCTATGAGTGGATGGAGATCAGTCCAAACTGTCCAGTTTGTAGAGAGGTAAAGCATCCCCTCAGCCTTCGTTAATTTTTACATGATAGTGTTTGCTTTACTAACTTTGTTCTTCATTTCCTCTCCTATCTCTCACTGATGTAGGTGTTGCTGTTGGATGATTAATCAAGTTGAGAACATTTGAATAAAGGTCTGAAATTACTTTATCCGAAAAGGCAATTCTTTTAGACTATGGCAATCTTTTCAGCATAAAATCTGTCATCTATACTACCTTATAGAAATTTATTATAAGGCTAGTTATCATCTGCTCTTGCACTGGAAAAGAGGTCAACAATAGTAATTGATTGATTATTTTTTTGGTATGACCAATTTGTTTCAGTCTTCGCGGTATGTCCTCAATGACGCCTTTCTTTCCGCATTATATTTAGCATGCCTGCAAATGCTGCTACATTTTCTGTTGCCACATGTATACATACTTGCACAGTGCACACATTCCTACTCAAGATGGCATATAGGCATGTCAAAAGACTTCAAAAACATATTATAGTACTATGTATTCCATAAACAAAGGCAAAACTGCGTAGAATATACGTACTTAAATGATAGTGAATCTAAATTTAGAGATGCACAAGACCGTTCAGATACATATCGAATAGCACTAGACATTGACCCTGCTGGCTGCTGCTATTGAGTCATGTTATTGCACGAATTATATTGATTATACCTATGTTACGATACAGTTCCTAGAATAGAGCTTCCAATTAAGACGATGTGAAAATCTCAGAACTCCCCAAACCATCATAGGTGAAGCTCCACTCTAGGAATAAAGTAAACTAGAAGTTATCCCGGGGACACACTAGATTAGACGATATGTAGAGTTATCTTATTCGCCCCTGGATCTATTATAGATATTCCAGACTCCAACTTAACTCTAGAAACCTTTTTTCCTCCCAATGACAATAGTTTTCGTCAAGCAGCAAAACACCCAAGATGGCATGAATAGAGCGAATCAAGAGTTAGGTCTAGCTCATTCCTTCTAGCTTCTGTGTCTGCCTCTCCCTCGTATGTGCCTCTGCATCATAAAAATAGTAAGATCGATGTTTCACTGAATTAGCAAACTTAAGGATTTGCTTGCTTAATTTCAGATGGACAAATCATAAATTTCTCAAAAATATGATGAAATTTAAAAGTTTCAATTAGAAATCAACAACATTTACCCGTTTAGGCATGGAAGTTGAGGTGCCATGAGGTACTGTGGTTGTGGCAGAGGCGGTAGCACATGCATATGACTTCCATGGTGTTGCTGCTGATGCGATGGCTGATGCGCTATTTCATGCTCCTTCTCCTTGATCTATACCAATGTTCGGTGAACATTTAAATGTTAAGGGCTATAATTTTGATAGAACTATGAATATCAAATGCTAAAATGTAATAGTAACAAATTGTAAGAATTGAATTCTAACCTTCTTTGTCAGTGAGCTATTCTGGTCTTGCCATGCCTTTGTCTGCCAAATATTTATCAGACTATTATAGTTGTGCGTGCATAGTTTGGAAATGCACTGAGTTCTGTTAATATCTTTATTGAAATCATTAAGATTAACCCTGTACATTATATATTTCCATGATTTGTGTCTTAAGTCTTAACTCATATAAGACTATAAGTAGAAATATTGTTAATGGTACAACGACTATAATTAGTAATGGAGAGATGATCAACCTTCTTCTGCAAATCAGAGATTGAGTCGTACAGCAGTTGATTCTGCATAGCAACATAAGACATTATATATATATAGATTACATTGACAAGTTTGTTATGAAAAGAAGTGTGGACATAGAGCAGGGTGCGTGAGATATATGTACCTTTCGAGTTCTGATACTTTTGAGTGCAGTTTCAAGCTGTTGCTCAAGATTCTGAAGGTCTTTCATGTTCATGGAATCTAGATCTTCTCCCATGTAGTGCCTAAGAGTCCCAAGTAACAAAATGAAGAGGGCAAATTAGTCAGACTTGCAGACATGCATATATAAACCCTACTTATTGACTGAAGTAAACCATTTTGCTGTTTTTTTAGTCTAAAACTGCATTTTCGTGGATCTTGTCACAGTAGCTTGTTTCCAATATCATGTAGAGTCGAGCATTTAGAAAATTGGGAGAATAGCAAGCTATACTTACATATGGAACTTATATATGCCCTTCCTAGTTTAATTACATGCTGTATATTTTTGTTAGCATAAAATGATAAGATTCGACAACTTACATAAAACAACATAATTGGAACCAAATTATGTTATACTATAATTACCTTTGATTTCTCTGCAAGAGCTCAATCCTGGCCTTGAGTTTGCTGTGTTCTAGGGTCCAATTAGCCTGCAGCACAACACGATCATAACTAGTTTATGAATTCCTTAAGGCATCCCTAAAAGTGATGAAGAAAACTTAACAAAAAAACTGGTTTTAATTTATTTTCTTGAGAGTTCAAGTTCATATTGAAGTAAGTATGAGTACTTACAGGTGACTGGGGTTCAGTTGCAACCAATTGTCTTTCAGCAAAGGAATACCTTTCGTACCTCTCCAAGATACTGTCCATGCTGCTATGGATTAGAACTCACAAATCAGTAGACATTACTTAAAATCATGTTAAGTATGCGGCACATTATTTGAATACACGTTCGTTAATTAACCGTTTCAATCATAGAGGTGTAAACAAGGAGTAAACTCCCAGATTCCTAAAATGCAGATCACTCCCAAAACATACTGCATATTTCTTTAGAACTAAAATCTGGGAGAGATCAGATCATCAGAAGCCGCAGTTGCAGAGAAAATATGTGCTCTACATTACATGGTAAGTTGATAACAACTAAACATAATGTTTTTCAAGCAGCACCAAATCTGTCCAAACTTGACATGAAGTAACAAGGAGCCGTCGAGAATTAGGTCAAGTAATGTAAGTAAACATAAGTTGTTGCAATAATGGTCAAAGATATGGTTCTGACACACAGATATTTGTATATAGCACGTTATGTTATTAGACTTTTGTGTGCAATATAGTAGTTATACCAGGAATAAAGAGCAGTTATTGCTGTTTTACTAAAATAGTTATTGTTTGTATTTATGTTTGTTGCGGATATATTATTACTGTAGTACTAGCTAGCTACCTAACCATCCTGGAAAATATAAGGGTTTGGTTATATGTTAGGGAGTTTATTATTTGAAGCGGCAAAAATGAATTTTATTAACTACTCCGAAACCTATCACAAGTTCACAACATAATAATACACACACAGACCAATCCAATGTGACAGAATTTTTAATTTTTACCCAAATATTAAATGAAGGCATGAAAGCATCTTACACTTTAGAGTACTGCCATTTTGTGTTTATTTTCCTTCCCCCAAATTCTTTTCATATGAGGATGTATGAATCAGTTTAATTACCTCGCGTCCTCAGAACTATTTGGTCATTCTATCCGTCCTATTCCAATCATCCTATACATCCAGAGCCGTCCTAAATACCCAACTTAGCGACTTAGGCCTGTATTAAGGTGTCGAATTTGGTTATTAATAAAAAAAGATCCTTTTATCCCTGAAATTAGTTTTCTCATTGCCGTGCCGCCATTGATACCCATGACGCGATAACTTACATTCTTACAAGTACATTAGCTAGAGTTACATGATATCTTTAAAGAAAACCATATATACATCCTCATTTCTCACAAGTTTAGAAAATCTTAATTAGATCTGTAGGAAATCTAGCCAAGTCAGAATTGTTGGTCAAATTGTGTCGTAACTCGTAGAGGAGTCAGAAAATAGTGATACAAGTTTGCTAGACTTTAAAATATGATGCAAGAAAAGTACTTGGTACGTAGGAAGAACCAAAAAACGAAGCAGTAATAAGGTTAAAAAGATAGAGAAGCAAGTTAAAAACCGTGTAAAAACACCTGGAGGGCAGAGAAGTAAAGCTGATAGATAGTTGAGCATCATCAATCATAGATATCTGCACCTGTCAGAGGTAACTAACGACATTGCCAAAAGGGCAATCTCTGTATTTACCGGATAAAACCATACATCTCTTCACATCACTCAAGCTACATTTCATTATCACAAACAACTGTCATTTAAACACGTTTTCTAATTTTCTTTCAAAACTCTTACTATTAATTATCTCCAGAAAAAAAAAAAACTTATTATTAATGAAAATTGTATCAGCTGCTACACCATATAGGTGAATTTATGATAAAGATTTTTTTAAATGAAATATGTGGAAAGACCATATATACTTATTGATGTACTAGTGTAAATGTACCGACACTCGTCCAAGTCTTTATCCGATAACACTTGGCAAAATAAATGGGTTTTTTAGGTGCGTAATCAAGTAAATCTCCTGTAAAACCGGTTTCACAATTACTAGATGGTTAAATTGGTATGTGTAGCTTTTTGGCGACTGGCGGAATCAGTTTTACTATGTATTATAAGCTACAATTCTTGTTATAAGCTTTAAGATGATATAAGTTTCAGAAATTAAAAGGGGAGGAGCTTTACATAAGGTTAAATCTCAAGACACAAGATTATAAGGTCAGGTTTGCCTGTTTCAGAAAAAAAAAAATGAAAAAGCCAAGATCAAGAGGAAAAATCTAAGTAATTAATAGATTTTATGTCAAAACACGGTATCATTAACATGTAATTAAGACCTAAAACATGGAAATCCGATGACCAAAAATTATCAACATATTCGAAGAGAACACAGATCATAACTTAAAAGCTTTCTTTCCATGAAGAAATGGGGAAGACAGATGATTTCAGGACAAACTAAGAAGAAGAAAAAGAGATGGGAGAGAGATCTAAAAGTAAAAAAGTGTTCCACTGATATCATACAAGGAGGGAAAAAAGTAGCAAATTAAGAAAAGGTCATGTCTGCAAAACCTTGATTTTGAAGTTAGATTTTATTTTTTTTGAAACGGCAAACTTGATTTTGAAGTTAGATGAAATCGAACATGGGGATGAAGAAACAAACCAAGTACTTGATACCAAAAGAAGAAGCATACAAACAATGAAATTGGAGAAGATGAAGAAAAGTAGGAAATTAAGAAAAGGTTATGTCTTACAAAAACTTGATTTTGAAGTAAGATAAAATCAACATATGGTGATGCAGAAACAAACCAAGTACTTATACTTAATACCAAAAGAAGAAACATACAAGTAATGAAATTAGAGAAGATCAAGAAAAGTAAACCCTACTTAGAAGAACTGGTCCATTCCACAAAAGTGCATCAGATCTATTAGTTCCAAAACTACCAGTAAATCACAGAGAACTTGTATTCAACAGAATTAGCTTGGAAGAAGATGATGAAGATGAAGTTGAAGAAATACAGAGAAAGTAGATATGTTCAGTGAATGATTATGATAAGTTGTTACCAAGAATCAGTGGAGTACTCAAAGAGCTTGCCCTTGTGAGAGAAGACAATAAGAGCAACTTCAGCATCACACAAGACAGAGATCTCATGAGCTTTCTTAAGCAAACCAGCTCTCCTCTTTGAGAAAGTCACTTGTCTGTTGATCTTGTTCTCTATCCTCTTCAGCTGTACTTTGCCTCTCCCCATTGATGATGATGATACTCTCTCTTTCTCTATTCTCTTCTCAGCTTCTGCAGGAGAATTGCACCAATTAAGAGAAAGGAAGACCTAAAAATGGAAACCCTGATATGATATCTATGGTACACTAACAACTATATACTACTACAACACACTCCACTTAATTTATTTAATACTTTTTTTTTCTTCATTTCTTGATGTTTCTTGTGTGCTTTAAAAAGTTAGGGTGGAGAGTGAAAAGGATATATTTGGTGATATACTAATTATTTTCTTGTGTTATTCTTGTCTCCAATGATAATAAAAGCTCTCTTCAATTACCTGAAAATTTCTTAGACTTGAAATAATCTGAACTCAAGTATAATTTGTACTATTCATAAAAGAAAAAATATAATTTATACTATGCAAATTTAAACGGAACTGAACTTAAACCTAACTGAACTTAACCGAACGAAATTGAACTGAACTGAACTTAACCTCATGAACGTGAATTGAACTAAAATGAATACAACTGAAATTAAGGTGGAGTGAACTGGAACTAAATATGTATAGAAAAAGAAAAGAACATGTGAGATTTGTATATGGTGCAATTTGAGGTAGCTAGGTAGCTAGGGTGGTTTTAACTTGATGAACCCACGTACAATTATGGGGGTGGTGGGGGCGTCAGATATGAAATGAAACCACCATCTACGGAAACCATCTTGTTTTTTTATACCATTTGCTGTTGATTTCTCATTGGTTGCTCAGGGGTAGGGGGCACATATATATACTCCAACCTCCTCTCTTTAATTCTTTTCTCACAAAGTTTCTAATTTCTTTTTGATTTTGAGTTTTTGTCCTCATCGACTAACCAAGAAAGTATATTATTATGCCAAAATAAAGGACTGCAACTGCAACCCCAGTTCTCATTTGTTAAAGATGATGATAAAGAGACATGTGTGTAATAAGTTTTTGAGTCGACCCTCCTATTCTTGTATTTATGAGATGTTAGGGAGTAACCATTAATAAGTTTTCTTGAAATTCATTCTTCACGTGACAAGTGCATTAGGATTCGAAATATTCCTTTTATCTAAGACACCTTGAGACATTTGTCAGCTTTGAGAATTTTCGGAGGTGTTTACTACTGATTACATCTAACACCTCAAAATCCCTGTTTTTGCATTCTTCTTCATGTAGTTTGGACTTGATCATCTTGTTATTGTTTGTGTTCGAGTTACTTATCAAGTGATAGAGAGAAAATAAACATGAAATTATAGAAAATTGAAAATCAATTTTAAAATAAAGATTGGTAACGAAGTACAGTCGATTGGTAAGACGCTTGCCTTCAACCATTGAGTCAAGGGTTTCAATTCACCCATTTGCCATTTCAAAAAGAAATCATTGTCAATTTACTACTAGTTTATTTAGGGGCGGAGCTAGTTGGAGGCAGAAATTGATGTTTCACCCAATTCAGGGGCGAAAACACTAAAATTATAAACACCATGTTTAAAATGTTTAAAATATGTGATTATTGAAATTCAGGTGAGGGGGTCGCCCCCGTTCTCCGCCCCTAAAGTCGATTCAATTGTACTAGTTCTCCTTGTATCAAGAACACAAGTGCAATGACTGAGTTGGGTGGTTTGCTAACATATCTATAGAAGTTAAGAACTATCATATCATCATACATCCTTCCTTATTGATGTTTTTTTGCCGTTAGCAATAATTAAAGAGTAACTCTTCTCCATGCATTAAACATAAATAATTATTTAGCTATTAATTAGTTAGTTATTACCATACTAGTATAATGGAGTTAGAGTTAGTTCTCAACGACTCTGCTAGACTGCTACAGGCATAGGGTATTCTTCCCAATTAAGGACCAAGGTGAAGCTTAATTAATACTGGGGCGGCCCACTTCATTTTTCATGATAGCTAGTAACTTGGGCCTAGTAGCTCCCATATTAATTGGGCCGAGTTCAGCCATCAGGAGCTTCTGGGCTAAATATAATCCAAGTATACACTAACCCGCTCTCCCCCCAACTCAGCCTTTTTACATCTCAATTGGGGTTGGAGGTTGGTTGTTCGATGTGGTTTTGGAAGTGGGAAAAACTGTCACAAACAAGATTTTCAAGGTACGAGTAATTTCTATTTTCTAAGATGATCAGGGGTTTCTTTTGGAGGAAATTCGCACCCAGATCCTATTTGGCCAAAAAGAGTACGAATTTCGCTGGACTTTTAGTTGAAAAAAACATTGAAAATTCCAGTAATTCACTAGACTTATAGTTATTTTGAACCTCAAAAAGTCCATCCACATTTTTATTAAAATAACGCAGGTGTGTTTCTTCCGACACTATTCTTTCACAATTTTGATGTCATCTTGATTTTGAGGATTGGTAATGGTGTGATTTATTGATGGATTACAAAGAACACTATCAGGTTCAAAGATCTCGAAGTTATGCCATCACGTAGTGTGTTGTACTCTCTCATTATCGTGTTAAATTATTTCGTTTTTTTATTATGCAAAACACAATACGATAACAAACAAAAACAAAAAGAATTTAAAAACCTTGTAACTTACAAACGAAAAAACGCAACCGGTGTGAACCTAAAGATATTGTATACTATGCAACTAATTAACATAACTACATAAGTAGGGCATATCTTGGAGTTATCCTAGAAAACCAGTTCACAAATTAACCAGAACAAGCAACCCCATATGTTAACACTTGGTGCATCCTTAATTTAATGTATACATTGATATATTGATCCATGTCCTTAGCTCTGTGGGCAATACTCAATAATTCAAGTACCTAGACATGGCCCTGATGTATGGATGAGGGGTAATTTAAAAACAAAACTCGTGGTGGTAGCTCTCATCTAAGGGACAAACTTATGAAGCTTTCAAAGCCCATCGTGCAAAAACAGACAGACACGCATAGGGTAATCGACATGACAGTAGGAGTCTAGGAGAACTATGACCATGGAACCTAACTTTTGAAGTGGATGGTATGGGGCTAAGGATAGCTACTAAACATGCTGCTACTTGAATCTTGATTTCGACTATTGGAAAACTCTGCTTGCTTGACTCTATTCATTGAATTTGGAATAAATAAATGGTAAACTTGGCTTAGCAACCACCAAAAGTGTTTCTTGCTCTGTTGAGTTCAACATTGGTTAGGAATGTAGGAATTTTAGTAAATCCGAAGTGATTTTCTATGTCTTCGTGGCTTAACCAATGGGCGCCCACACACTATAAACGTGATGTTTATTGATCGTGT
>JAYMSL010004448.1:0-11095 GCA_036897195.1 Plantago coronopus | reverse complement strand
TATATATTGAGAAGAAAAGGTTGAAGAAGATGAAGGTTGAAGAAAATGACCTCTATGCAAAAAGTTATAAAAATTGGTGTTAAAAGTGAAATTAAAAAAATGTTAAAGGCTTGTTTGGTTCAAATTTCAGAAATCTTAGTTTAGGATTTAAATGTAATTGTTTCATCTAATAGAATTCAAATGTAATTAGAAAATCTAACAGAGGGGGTAGTGAATGAAATTCGTCCAAAAATGTAAAATCAAAAGTGACATTTAGTTGGTAAAATATTAAGTAGAGACAGAGTAATAAAATAATGTTGATACCGGAGTCCATGGTCCATGGAGAGGCGGGAGTGGCTAGTAAGCGTAAGCAGTGTTTGATTTTGGTTTTTCTTACGTAGACTAGAACATTACTAGAAGACCAGACCACACTATATAATGCCTGTCACACAGGATTCCACACATGCCCACTTCAAAGCAAATTCCTGTCTCCTCTTTTCTCAAACACATTGGAAAATTATTTAACCTCTCCTCTCATTTCTCAACCAAAATAAAATTTTAATCACATTTTATTCACATAAGAATTTCCGATATTATCAAATCAAATTTTCAAAACCATAACCAAACACAAAGAAAAAGAGGGAACTCGCTATTCCAAACCCTAGGATTTCTCTTGGATTTTGACTCTATTTCTCCTCGATTTGCCCATCTCCTGGCGCTTTTACTCAGCCTGGTAAACGTCCTTCTTCTTCCTTTCAATCATTTATGTCGTCTGATCCGCATTGTTTTTGTTTTGATTGGTTAGATTTGCCTGCTTAGGTTTACATGTTTCATTTTGCTTTCTTATCCGAATTGGAGGACCTCTGTTGTGGTGTGAATTACTGAATTGTGTCCTTTTTTGGTTTGGTTTTTTCAGATCTGTTTTCGATTGCATTGAATTCGTCGCCTGCGTTTATGACTAATGATTAATGATTAATGAATTGCCTTCTTCTTATGGTTTGAGATTTTTTTCATTCCATTTCTGGTGAATAGCTGTTTCATCTTCTGATTCTGTTGGTGTTGAATTACTTATTTTGTGATCGTGCCATTTCTGTTTATATGCATACAGCTGAAAAAGATTCCCCTGCTTCTTTTAATTTTAAATAATACTACTGCTACTTGATGGCTGGAATGGTGTTTGACTCTATATTTTGTTTTGTTGTGCTGCTGATTGAACAGACAGGGCATGTTAGTTTTGGAAGGAGTTTACTGATTTCTTATTGCTCTGAGACACTCAATTTGTCGATAATTTATTCAACACTGCCGGAATTGGAACATGGCAGCTACGGGTGCCACTTCTGCGTTTCTTCGTGTAACTTCCTCAGCTTCGGAGTCAGCGCCGGGAAAGATCGGAGGGAATCTCCCTGCCAGTGTTGATGCTCGCGGAAATGCTGCTAAGTCAAAGGCGACAACTCCGGGGTTGAAGGTTAAGGCCAATGCTCAGGCCCCTACCAAGGTTAATGGAAGTAAGGTTGGATATATGGATGGCCTCAAGACTGACAATGATGTAAGCCATTCTCCTGCACCGAGGACATTTATCAACCAGTTACCTGACTGGAGCATGCTCCTTGCTGCCATCACGACTATGTTTTTGGCTGCTGAGAAGCAATGGATGCTTGATTGGAAGCCTAAGAGGCCGGATATGCTTGTTGATCCTTGGAAGATTGTGCAGGATGGTTTGATATTCCGTCAAAACTTTAGCATCAGGTCATATGAAATAGGGGCTGATCGAACGGCTAATATAGAGACGCTGATGAATCATTTACAGGTGATTATGACATTGTTGTTTGTTGCATTAATGTGTAAGTTCAGGATAACGATTAGTCAATTTTTGCATACTCTGTTAACGAACTTTTCCTTTTATTAAACAGGAAAGTGCTCTCAATCATGTAAAGAGTGAAGGGCTGCTTGGTGATGGCTTTGGCTCAACGCCTGAAATGGCCAAACGGAATCTAATTTGGGTTGTTACTAAAATGCAAGTTGTTGTAGACCGGTATCCTACGTGGTAAGTATGAACTCTTAATATGATGGGAGCAGGTTATCGAATTTATCGCTATTTATATTTGTAAATTCTGATTTTCCAATTATATCTTTCTTGCAGGGGTGATGTTGTTCAGGTGGATACTTGGGTAGCTGCTTCCGGAAAGAATGGTATGCGCCGTGACTGGCTACTGCGTGATAGCAACACCGGTGATATATTAACCAGAGCTTCAAGGTTGAACTTTTTCTTGTTTATAGTCATATCATCTCTCTATCATTTATATCGATAATAATACATTTAATCATCATGTAATGAAGTCGAACTTGTAAAGAATATTAGTCACTTAAGAAAATTAAACGATTTTAGTTCTTAGCTTACAGAAATTCAACTGGTACTGGTTTTCTGCTGTACTAATTATGTTTCGTTTTGAATAAACAGTCTTTGGGTGATGATGAATAAAGAAACACGTAGATTATCTAAAATTCCTGATGAGGTCCGTGAAGAAATAGGTGGCTATTTTGTGGATCATCCTCCTGTTGTGGATGAGGAAGGCGAGAAGCTACCAAAACTTGATGATCAACGTGCCCAGCATATTCGTTCTGGATTGACTGTAAGAAGCATGCTCTGCACTATGTTTCTAATTTGTGCTGCTTGTTGTACATGCGTGTCAATCATTAAACATCATAGAGTTTTAGCCCCCTTAACTTGAGCAATTTACTTTTTGTGCAGCCAAGGTACAGTGACTTGGATGTGAATCGACATGTGAATAACGTGAAATACGTTGGTTGGGTTGTTGAGGTAAGGATTCAGATTTATTGCTTTTTTCCAAGTTAATATTGTGTCTGGAGCACTAATATGAATATGATTCTAGTGAATTTCTTGCTTTTGAACTTTGAATCTTTACTAAAGTTGTTCTCCAGTATCTATATATTAGTGGTCTTATCAGTGGATGTAGTCATATACATTATACAGTTGGGGGTGGGGGTAGGGGGTGTTCTATGCTGTCTGCATACCTAATAAAAATCCACTTTGGCCAACTTGAACGTGCTACTGCAACCAATGCAATGAAGAATCTATTTAATGGACCCCCTTCCCCTCTTTTGACATTTCTGTTGATTTTAGATATATGTAATTGAGATACCTTCTTCCCTCTGAAATTTGATTGAGTAATTAGATTGATGATTGAACAGAAAATTTATAGTATCTTAAATATATCATTAATCTTGACCTCTTACGAATTTGCCATGCCATGTTTGATACAATTATGAAGAATTGACTCAGCTGCACAAGCATTTTTCACATTTAACCCTTAATATTGCAGCGATATATGATACCTTTCTGGCTTACCTGTATCTTACTTAAATTTTGATAGCTTAAAACTGAACTGTAGATTAATAGTTGTATAATAAATTACTTTGCACCAGTAGTTGCATGATTAACTTATGTCAGAAGCCTTTTTTGTCCAAGATTCTTTTATGCATCTTCTCACAGCTTCTCTCTTGCATACGCTGATTTTCATCTACCGTTATTCTTCTCCGTAGAGTGCTCCATTAGCAATTCTCGAGACTCATGAGCTGGCTGGTATGACTCTGGAGTACCGAAGAGAATGCATGAGGGACAGTGTGCTGCAGTCCCTCTCCACTGTCTTGGAAAACGGCGCCCCCGATACCGCAAACCCTGGTACCGTCGAGTGCCAGCATCTGCTCCGTCTCGAGGGTGGTGGTGACATTGTCAAAGGACGGACAAAATGGCGGCCCAAAAACCCAGACAGGTTTAAGAACTCGGGTCTACCACAGACAGGAAGTGTGTAGAGCGTGGCAATGTCTTCACAGCTGGAAATGGAAACAGACAAACAGTCTCTGTTTGTGCTCACCCATGTTCGTTCATGTTAATAATTCTCATCATGTAATATCCTATCCTCCTGTCTAAATTAAATATATTCTTCTATTTTTTTCTCCTTAATTTTTGTCTAATTTATGTGATTCATATTATTTTTTTATATCGTTAAAAAGAAGGGAAAGATACGGTTGAGTTATTAGCCATTACTTGTAAAGAGGCCTATCACTTTCTGAATTAATTATTAGTATGCGTTTCGCTGTCCTGAGATTTAAATAACCAGCTGGATGGAACCTTGTAACATGTCAAAATCATTATGGTTCGAACGGTATTCGTTGAACTACTAACAATATTAGTATTAGTGGAGTAATGCCATGAATGAATGAATGAATGAATGAGTGAGTTTTGGTTTGTCACGTAAAGGCCACAAGTTAGGTCATTGTTTCACCTACTCGATCTGATGGTGTGTTTGATTATTTCAAATTCATGGCCTAGATTTCTTTTTTGGCCTTTCTTTGTTATGTTGCTTTCATCGTTTTCAAAATGAATGAATGAATTGAGATTGTGGGGTTTCTATGATTTTGGGTTTCGTGATCACATGCGTAACTGCATTGAGCCGTTGAATCTTCTCCTAGATCTTGAATTTTCGCTTCAATGGCCCTTTTTCTCCTTCTCTTCGAAAATCTAAGTGGCTTGAGAACAATGCTCATATTAACAAGGTGCATTTTTATGTTCGAGAATTCAGTTATAAAAACTTCAAGGTTAAGTGTGCTTGACCTGGAGCAATCTTATGATGGGTGACCCACTGAAAAGTTTCTGTTAAGCGGATGAATGAGAACAATGTATGTGAATTAGAACACGTGTAGGTTTATGAGGTCAACATTTCATGCCAAAAGTAATCCAAAAGTGAGCGCAACGCCCGCAAAAGGCCGGGTTTTACACTTCACATTTTTATACTAAAGACACAACAGTCAACCCCTCAATAAGAATCCAGAAAGTCCTTTTGCTGTAGGAGTCTTTGTGTATATGTATGTGTATATAAGTTGGAGTCATTGTTATTGTTTGTGTATATAATGCCCCTCAACAGAGCTTCATATTGTTGTTAAATGGTTTCTATCCAATGCAATAAAAATAGAGACCCTTTCACAAGCTTATTACAGATAGATGCACATCTTTACCGTTCTTTCATTTACTTAGATTGGAACATTGGGCAAATGGAACATGTGTACCAGCAAGGTAGATGAAGTCTTGAAGGCAGTAGTACTATAATGGAACGTAGGTAAATGCATATTTAATGGAACCTGGTATAATAATAATGCAAAGGCAGAGGCAAATTGGTTCCTGTTAGTAGCTGCTTTAAATTAGGTGATTGTGTCATAAACTTCAAGCGGAAGGATGCAATTCTTTACAGATTAACAAAATCATGACTTGTCCTATAATTTTACGAGAATAAGATGGAATATGAAATATTCGCGTAGACTTGAAAGTTTGCACATTTAAAAAGGATATGTTCAACAAACTTGTACATTTAGAAATGAAATGTGTAGACGAATCTGCACCGTTCCAGAGGTATAAACGTCAGTGACTCAGTTCACATGGATAATTCATTGTTATTTGGGCTAGTATAGTTTTTCTGTTTTTTGGACTATTCAGTTAAAAACCATACCGACATGTAATGAGCCAAGCTTCTTTGTGCTACGGTATGGGCCTATGATTGGTGTCTGAGAACAAGGAGAGTTTAAAACCAAGTTTGGATATAGCCCAAACAACGTGCGTTTAAAACCAATGCGGATGCTTACTTCACTTCATGCATGCAGCTTCAGCCATCTATGACAGTCGATGTTTTGGGAGAGACCAGTTATTTCAGGTAAGAACCATATTTAAAATTTTGGTTTTTAAAATAATTATAAGTTCATTAAAAAATCAGACTTTTTAAGATTTTGAATAATTAAAATTCCGTGACAGGTTTTCTTTGTAATTGAAACTTTACCTTCCACTTGGTTTCCTACTCAATTTTTTCGAATATTTTTCAGGAAACAAGGTTTTAATCGAAACATTATAGAACCACACTTCAATCAATCCAAGTGTTTACCTCAACTCACATTCCCTTAATTTAACTATGCTAAACTCAGCGGCGGAGATAGGGTGGCGAGCTAGAGGGAGCGGTCGCTCCACCCTAAACTGTTGAAATTCTTATACTTTTTAATTTAACTTTCAAAATTTCTGAGAAGGCGTTTTCAACACCCCTGAATTTCATTACTGGCTACATCCGGATTAAATTTAAAAGCTAGTTTTTTTTTAAAAAATAGTACTAAGAATTTGACTTTTCTCAAAAAAAGAAGAGCATTTACAAGTATGATTTTACTAGAAAAGTGCAATCCAATACAAATATGCCACAAGGTGTTTTACATTGTGCAAAATGATCCAAACCACAACTTTTTACAATGGTATCACACGAAATGTCGATATTGCCCACACTACATAATCTTACACTAAACAAGAGCCCCAAAAAAGAAAGAAATTGCAAACACTAACCTTGCATTGCAATACCATCTGAAGAAAAAAAACATGACACACAAACAACATCTACTGCTTAAGATCATCAAGCCAAGATTCTATCGAGCACACCAAGAAACTGAGTATCCGCAGTCAATTGAGGAAAATGACCCTCCGTATCGACTATGTCGACTTCGCACTTTCCGCTGATCTTGCTCTGCATATACTTAGCAACCGATTCTGGAACTGCAGCATCACTTCTTGACTGAATTATGTTACAAGGTGTGACCACTTGGTTCAGAATGTACCTATAATCACATAGAAACACGGCTTTTGCTAAGGAAAGCGCGACTTCTGGTCTCATTTTCATCAAGCAGGTCTCAAACTTCTGCTGAGAGGCCGGATCCTTTGAATCAACTACCATTGTAGAGAAGAATGAAGCCCATTGTTCATAGTTCGACTCGATGCTTGAGAAGATCTGCTCCAGGCCTGCCATTTCGAAACCTCCTTCGTAGTCTTCTTGATTCAAGAACCTGGTCAATGGAATCCAGAATAGGAATATGATCATGTCACAATATATTCCTTTAAATGTCTAATTTTACCTAATTATGATGTTGTATGATTAAAGATCAAACATAAGTTGTAGTATCATAGTAATACAATAATCTAGTGTGATATTATTAAGATTAAAGTCTCATAATTTTGTGTTTTTGAGCAATGGAAAATGACAAGTAGATGTATTTTGATCATCTAGTATTTTTATATCTTTTGTATAATTGTATTTTTGTAATTTACCATAAACTATGTCATCAATTGGCCAAGTTGATAGAAGACCAAAGATAAGCCAAAAGTTGAAACTTGGACTTTCCTATATCTGGTTCAATTTTTCTTTTTTCTCTCTTATAATAATCTTAGGAATCAATTTTTATGTTAACTTAAACAATGTCATATGTTAATCAGGGTACCAATAAATCTAATCACAATTATCAAAGATAATATAAAAGTTGAAACAATATTAATCCACATAAGCTTGTCGATTGAATCTAGGGAAATTCTTACCTACAAAGAACACCCCATGTACAACAGCATCATAAGTCTAGCGTACAAACAATCAATGTGTATGGTGAATGATTCTTATCCGCAAAGTATACGAAAAAGTCATATACCGATGTATTAAACTTTTTTCGATTTTCGGTTTAGTGTACACCCAAGTTCACTCACGCCTACCAGCCTACCTTGATTTTTATCATTTTTATCACTTTCCTTTCTTTGTCTTGTGTATTTTATTGATAAATTCCAAAAGGTTTAATTATCAATGCTTTGGCTTTTGGACCTTAATCACTTGGGAGCTTCTCGAATTTAAACACCAAAAATATTCCTAGACCCACCACTTAGTTATTAAATAATTTTAATATATTCTTGTAAATATCGAGTAAAATCAAAATTATAGAAATTACACGGAGGAAGTTTCATCATGGGAGGCGGCGTTTTCTTATACACAATTAAAAAAAACGATTTAAAACACTCTGTTACATGTTTGAAATATTCATGAGTTCACTAAAATACAATTTATTGGTCTTTTCTTATGTTATAGTATAAAGCGGTATTTTCCAAAAAATTGACAGTCATTTAAGGCGAAACAAGAAGAAGTTTCAAAATTTGTGTTCTTTCTGAGTGAGAAACCACAGTAAAATTAGAGTATAAGTTATGTCTCACCATACGTTGTACTGTGCAACACATAATTAAACTACGTTGAGAAAATTTACCGCGGAGAAGCCGTAACAAGTATGAGCCGGCGGAAGAGGTCCGGTCTTTTTACAGAAGCAATGCATCCAATCATAGTAGACATAGAGTGACCAACATACACACAAGATTTCAACTCCAACTCATCCATAACCCCTATCAGGTCTTCTGCAAATGCATCATACTTGGAATACCTGCACTCAAATCAACCTATAATTATTTCATCATGCTAAACACAAAATTCAAACACATCTCAATCTCAAATTTTAATCTATGTCACATATAACAGTCAAACATAATAAAATATTGCTCTGCCGTTAACAAAAACTGCGCTAAGAGATACTAGTATAGTAGTATGTATTACCTCTGGGCGTCGTAGAGGGTATGATCTTTGACAGACCCGGCGAAACACCAGTCGAAGAGGACGACCTGGAAGCGAGAGGACAAAGAAGGGAGTATCTTGTCCCAGATAGACTGGTCTCCACCAAAACCATGTGCAAGAATAATGGTTTCTTTGCCAGAACCAACAATTCTGGCGTTCAAGGATGCTGCTAAAGCCTTTTTCATGACCATTTTAGCAAGATAGGACAAACTGCTAACTAATCAACCTAGTTTGTGGCTTCTGCTTTTTGGAGATGTGTAGTTGTGTATGTGTGTGTTATATGGTCATAAGGGCATGTTATATAGGACACAAGAGGAGAATAATTCTGTGTAAACAAATTGATGTAGCCGTCCCATTCCACACATGTTAATTCGGGATTAGGCAATTAATGTTGTTTAGTCAATAATTAGTGGTTATCACTATAGGTACTTGAAAAAAGGCAATTTTTGGACACTACCCCATGGAGACTTTCCTCCTTTACAGTGACATTTACCATCCACGTCCTCTGTAACTTCACTGTTACTGGCCCTATCTAGCTACCTGTTGTATATTGTTTACGTAGTCTATATAAATATATGAATATAATAACCCGATTCGAAGGGAATTGGTACCACAAGGATAGTGTCTTCGTGTGATTTTTACATGTTAGACAATAACATTTAGATATATGGTCGAAACGTTACATGATACAAATAGCATAGTGCTTTAGTTTCCTCGCGATCATATTAAATGCTTTCAAGTTTAATATCTAAATGGTCGACTCCAGTGTTCACATTATGTGTTACAGGGAATATAGGGTAGTATCATGGGTCACATTGTAAGATATTGCATCCATTTGGGTCCGGGGCCTAGCCAACTAAAACTTTCCATTGGATTCTCCGTCACATAAATATTACATAGCCGACGTCATGTAATACGTCAATGCAGTACTGATGCAATGTTGATCAGTATTGAAGTTGGATCTATAACGCCTAAAAGTTCACATTAAAGTGATAAAGTTATTCAACTTATATATGTGTTAATTAAATTAGGTCTCTCACAAGTGATGTGAGATATTCTGACAATCATAGCTCCCACTCACTATATGTTATAGGTTGAAGACGGGTTCATTTAGAGAAGTAATACATACTATTAACTCACCCACCAATCCATGTAAGTTCGTCATTTTGGAAGAAAATTCATGATATCATTTTCGAACTTCAAAGTTAAGGGATCGAATCCACCATTGTATATCTATTGTGTATCTTAAAACGAGCCCAAAAATGAACAGAAAAAAGAAATTCCTCGATAAATGAATGCAAGTTATCCTCTCTCTCTTATCTATCCGTGTGTGAGATGGGACGAGATCCATTCAATTGCAGGTTGTGTAGGCAATTGAAGTTGGGGAAAAGTAAGCATTTATTTTAAAAAGTAGATGTTCACAAAAAGGTGAACCACAAATTAATTAGTTGGGCTCAATAAATGTAATTTTGACATTTTGATATGTATTGCCGGTTCACAAGAACCTCACAATTGAAATTAGCAGGCCGCCTCTTTCGTGCAATCTCAGTTATCCATCTCTAGCTACCGTTTTATCGAGCTGAACCATGAGCAAGATTGAGTTATAAATAATATTCGAGGAGAATGGAGATGATCAATAATGATTCTTAGTTTATTCATGGTGACTTGAACTCTGTGTTTTCGTTAGTTAAATGAGTATGTGATCTTGAATTTGTGAAATAAAAACGAGATCGGAGTGGCAAGTAGTAGAAGATATTTTTGTCAGTGCACATGCCTAGCTGGTAAGGAAAACACATGAAAGTGACCTGTGATAAAACTTAATTTTGTGAGTCACATAAATTGTATTTAAGCTGCTGATTTATATGTGAAAATGGAATCCTATCGCCGTACGCCATATACATACATGCCATACAGTTGTTAATTGGTATTGAAAATTATGAGGCACTCACATTTAAGTATTTAACCTTAACTAATCTAGTGTACTAAATTATATCACCACTAAAACATGCATCTTCACAAACCGGGATGAGTAGTCGTTCTAAGCTACATTGAAGAGATATATACTAGACCGGAATTACATGTCTAATATAATGATGTTTGAAGATGAACATGTGGCATTATCATCTATAAAATACGAGATTCGTATAATTTCAGTTTTCAGGTTTGTAAATGGACTTGTTAGACTGAATTTCCAGTATAATCCGTGCATCATCAAGACACCATGAACATGACAGAGCTAAATTCTAATACAAATAACTCTTGGAGTTCTTAAAACATTGTATCATAAAATAGTAATTAAACATAATATAGTCAGTTGAGTTGAGTGAAGCAGCCCGTGAATTATATCATTGCAGAGAATATACTAGAAACATCATATTCCCTAATAATTTATTACATTTTATTTTTAACATTATAGTAAGTGAGTATATACGTCATGTATGAGATGTCTGTAGTCTGTACATTTATATGACATGATGAGACAAAATTTTATGCCAAAATACATAGTTTTAACGGGTAAAACTTATACTCCCTCCGTCCGTTCAAACTAACCCCATTTTGACTCCGGCACAGTATTTAAGGAGAGTAGTAGTTTATTGGTATATAGTACAAGTGGGGTATAGTGGAGTAATTAATGGAAA